>JAQFVV010000464.1:275000-407500 GCA_028023455.1 Epiperipatus broadwayi
GATCGAGAGCAAAGCTAAAGTTGAAGTGAATGTCTCCAGCAAGTCTAAGATGGCCTCTTTTTTTATTTTGATCTTTCACATTTTTGTTAAGGTATTTTTAGGTTCTACTTAATCTGCCCTGAGGATAATCAATGCATTTTGTTGGTTTTTAATTAAAGAAAGCTGCCGTTCTATTGTTTACATTTTACATTTACTAATTACATTTTGGGGAATTTTTCTTTAATTAATCTATTATCTATCACTGACCGATGCTTTTAAATTTCAAAGACAAAAAGGAAACATAAGATTATTTTAACTTTTAATTAAATATTACATCAGATTTTTTTAGAATTATTATTTAAACGAAATTTAAACAAAGCAATAAATACGAACTTTATAATCCAAAATAAATGATTAAAATTATACAAAATTATATAACTAAAAGAAATCTAAATTATATTATTTTATCCCTATTTATTGCCTTTAATTTGAGATCGAAATGTGTGCGTGTTTATGCTGAATTCTACATATATTTATACATTTTTAATATTGCTACACACACAATTCGATACCAAAAAGTTTAAATTTGGGCGGGATAGACCGGTCAGTGAGAAATGACAGAAAAAGGTGAAAATTAAGATTCAAATGCGAATCTTACTGTTTCAATATATATAGTAACAATAATTCTGGTCAATAAAAGTAGAAGCTGAAAAATATTCAAGTAAAATACTATGAGACTAATATTTGATTAACTAAAGCTCATTCTTCATACAAATATTCATTTACTTTAGCTATACACTTCAAATGTTATATATCTAAGAGCATGTTCTCAGAGTTATGGGGAAAGGTTTCTTCTAAGGTTTAGGTTTGTGGTATTAATTACATATATTTTACCAGCAAGTATTATGTATAAGATAAAAGGATTATAGTAGTATGCTAATTCAATATAATTAATTAATGTGTTTTATGAAATAGCAAAATATTTCATTCTATACTTGCTTTAGAGGATTCATGAAATAGTTGTAAATAAGGAAACAATTTATTAATGACAAAATAAAATAAATCACTAGAATCTCCTTTGGGAGATTTTCTTTCTTGACTACTTTTTAAATCAGAAATTATAATAAAAGTTCAAATATTTATTTCTTTATAATGTTACATGATAACTTCTCACATAAAAAAGGAATTATTATTGTTTACTACTATATAGCTTTTTTGGAAATAGTTTAATTTACTTTATTATTATGTATTATCATCATACTATTTGTGCTATAAATAATTCAAGTTCAAATATATTCTTATTGTTCTTTTTTGAAAAAAATATAATGTCATTTTTGACAAGTTCCAAAAATAGTTTACATTCTTTAGTTTTTTAAAAGTTCAATATTGTTTTCCTTTATTTGTTTTAAATATTCACAAAGAATAAATAATATCAAAGTATTAAAGGTTCTGACTTTAGAATATCTTACTGCTGTCTTGAAAGTCTTTTTTCTTCCTTTTAATATTTTCCCTTCTTTCATTAAGTAAAACATTAAAGGCATGTATATAATGTGTTGTTAGTATTCTTATTTCTTCTCTGGGAATTTATTTTCAGAGTTCCATTTTACCTATAGCAATTATTTAACTAGTTGATAAGGAAAATAGATTGGGAATTGCACTAGGGTAGAAACCATTGAGCTATTTACTTTAAATTAGCACTTCATTTTCCATACAAGCCTTAATACAATGAGTATTTTCATCACTTTAATAACTAAAATAATAATTAGAAATTTATACTTTTTGTGTATTTGTTTTTACTTAGTAGATAATTTATTTGTCCCTTTTCTTTTCTCTACTTCAAGAAAGAGTGGGAGAGAGAGAAAAATTAATCTTATTTTAATATTTTTTTCAATTTCATTTACATATCAAACATTTAACTATATTTATAATTTTTGTTTGGGGGGGGGGGGTCATTTACATAGTGAATTTAAAGCATCTTATTTTTAACAAAAGGGAAATTAACTAAATGAATATATCACATTATTTTCCAAAAATATAATGATTTAACTTTGACATTTCTAATATAACTGTTACAATATATAGATACATAATGTAATGATATGTAACTTTTAGAAAAATGGCATCCATCCTGAATGCACCAGTTGTCCTTTAATCGTTCATTTGTGTAAAAATAAATGGTTTTATTTATTATTATTTGTTGCTTTTGTTGAACCCTGATTGAATTATTATTACATAGACCTGATCTAGGATGCGTATTAAATTGATCCCAATCTATTGGTTCTCTTGTCTCATCTAAGCACCAGAAATTACTTATTAATATATAAATTATCTTTTACTGGATAAATAATAGTGATTTTTGTTATTTTTTTAAAAAAAATTGCCCTTATTTAAATTTTTACGATTGTAATGATAGAATAAAATTGTCATACACTATTTCATTTAAAATAATAAATCTTAAACAAAATTGGAATTGATAAGTAAAAATAAATTAAAAAATATTGACTACTCTACAGCAGTACCATTTAATGAATATTATTTACATTTGACTGCAATAAACATAATTAGTAATATATGTATGTCTATTAAAATGAATAAACTTATAAACTTATTACAATTTTTATTATTATTATTGTTTTGTTATATTTACAAAACAATGTAAAAACATTTTCAATATAATTCTTAAGTTTCCACTAATATAACAATGGACATTTTTTGTTTAATTATATTGGGGCTTTAATCATATTTACAACATTGGTTTAAATTTTTTTTAAATATACAACGTTTCATAGCAGTTCTTTCTGCATAAGTTTAATACATTTAATTACCATAATATTTTATTCGTAATTCATTCTATGACTACTAACTAAAATGTTTTTATATCCCTCATTTGATAATCTTTCTATTAGTTGCTTTATTAAACACCTAACCTCCTTCAATGGCAATCATTCTAACATATTGTAATGGGATATATATATATATGCGTTACATTTAAATTCTAATACTTAATTTTTTTGTAAATATCAAACACTGAATTAAAAGCACGAATGTTCAAAATGCACAAATAACGAATTATTAATTTATTATTATGTTTGATTTAAATATTGAAATAAAATAAGCTTTAAAAAAATTATACAATCGAAGCAAAGATTCTAATCTTTAAATAAGATATAATAAAAAACCTTTTTATTTTAAAAATAACAAAGAGTTTTTAATTTTAAAAATAAAAATTACAAACAGATACTTAGGGCAAAATGACCATTGAAAAGATGCTTACGAAAGAAATAAAAGAGTTGAGGAATAGAAACAAAAGACTTGCTTTTCCCACCCAAAGATATAGACACAGACCTCAGTGGAAAACCCAAAATCTACTTAGCCACAAACCCAATGTCTACTTGGTGACAAACTCAATGAACCAATGAAATATAGATATGAAATATGTTTGATGGATCCATACATTCCAGAGATAAGGTGCCTGAGGACTATAAAAAGAAAAATCCAAAAGAAATAGTTTTTTGGAGAATTAGAAAATTAATGTTTAAATTAATTCGTCTTTGCTGAAAGTAAAAATAAAAATTTAAAAAGCTATTATTGCTATCACCAAGAATATAATCAGCTTCATCGTGCTTCCTTCGGTTCGGCTGGCCGAAGGCAGCTTTCATCTCCATGGATCCCAAGATCGAACCATAGATCCCGTCTTAAGAAATCTTCATAAATCATCATGAGTCTTCATAGATTTTTGTCATGAAGGAACAAGCTTGGACAAAGAAAAGTATAATTTATAAATGATAAAAATGAAATCTAGACTCTCTTAAATTTAAAATGTTCGAACTTTATTTGTTTCTAAAAATGAGCTATAAACTTTCTTTCCTGAACAAACCTGAACTTTATCTTTTATAAACTTTGCAATTTTAAACTCTGATCTAAAGTTAACGTAATCTCTTAAAATATGTATTGTTTTTTTTATTTGTGCTTAATATCTGCTTGTAATAGGGTAGGGGTTTGCGATTGCAAACTTAAATTTAAAGATGAAAATACTTGTCATTATTTGTGCATTATTGAATTTAAAAGAAAAGTAGGTTAAATAATATTTGTAGTAAAAAAATAAGTTAAATATAATGTGTCATTTTAAAATGATTTAAAACCTTAAAATAAAGATTTTTTTTATTAAATTATTAAATTTAATGTAAGTTGAGTGTAGGTAGCCATTTAGCCTCATTTAAATATATGTTAGTTTTAAGGGGGTTTTGATTTTGGACTATTTGCTTTGTAGTTGTATCAATGCTGGCGGAGAGATATATGGATGTTTATAGCAATGAAATGTGAAGTGTTTTAGCACATAAGGGCGATGGGCCCAACTGAATGCATGACCCCAAAGAGGCAGTCATATCATTGCAATGGACGCAGATGTATTTCCTGCATCATTGACCCATTCCAGCTCTATGGATTGGGACAATAATCCGGTAAGATAAACCATGCTCTCATCCATACATAACATTATTTTCTTTATTATATTACATGCATGATACCTTCACCAGACAGACGTTCATTTCTGTACTGGAGGAAGGACATGTTTCCTCAAATAATATCATGCTTTTCAGATGCACATTTCTGTCAGCATGATTTGATGCTAACATGTTCACATTGCATGGGTTGCAGATACATATCTGGAAGTGAGTGTTGGTATGGTTGCAGCCATTTGGCCTGGAATCAAATGTTTTGAAGATCTTTTAAATGCATCGTCTGGGTGGCATACCTATACTCAACATTCTAAGATTAAAAATTAAAGTTAAGCATAATAGTAAATAATAATGAAACATAAAACATAATTTTTTTATACAATTATTTTTCGAGTTTGTGTGTCGTCACTTATATATATATGTGAATAAAGTCTTTTTGTGTTATTAGTACTGACAGTGATTATTTTACTATTTTTTTATTAAAAAATATATATTTAATAAATGTTTTAAACCTCTGCTACTCCATGAGCTAGTGGCAAGGGCTGGCGGTCGTGCTCTTAACAGTGCATATCTGTCTACTCTATAAATTTTCTAGGTTCAAATGGCCTAGTGGTGCCCTGTACAGCAAATACAGTAAGACTGGATATTTCACTTTTTTCCTGCCCATTATAATATGTATATAATACTGCAGTGGTCAGATAATTTTATAAACTAATCCTACTTCATTGTTTAATATTATTCATATTTTTTGCACCACAAATCCATTTCATAAAAGATTTGTGCTCTTTCTATCTACTTTAATACATGAGGTATGTTTTCTTTTATCAATGTTTTATATTTACCCTCTGAATATAGAATTGAAAGCCAATCTTTATTTTATACACAGGCTTTACACTACCTCTTGTATTATTAGTATACTTATTATTAAAAATTATTTTAATATCCTTTGATTTATAAATAACGTATTCTATTTTCTGTTCAAATATTTCTCCATTCTATATTAGCCTATCATTTTTTAACATAATTACTGAAGCTATGGCTGATAGTATTTGGATATTTATACTTCTTTTCATTTAAAAATAAAAGTCTTTACAGCTTTTTAACTAATTTTCAACTAATTATTAACCCTTTCACGAGATTTATATATATATTTTTTCTTTTATTTTTGAAAAATATCAATGACCTAATTCTTTTAATTTCTTTGTTTGTTTCATTTCCTTTAACTAATTTCTTTTATTATTATTATTATTATTATTATTATTATATAATAATAATAATAATAATAATAATAATAATAATAATAATAATAATAATAATAATAATAATAATAATAATAATAATAATAATAATAATAATAATAATAATAATAATAATAATAATAATAATAATAATAATAATAATGTGTGACTATAACCGTATGTAATTGGCACAGTATTGAAATCTTATTTTGTTTTTTGTTTTCAAAAATACTATTAAACATAAAAAAACTTTACCCCTTTTAAAAGAATAAAATTAAATATTATTAAACAATTTATTAAAAAGAAAATGTTTTTTCTCTCTTTGCACATTTTTTTAAAAAAAATTAAAAGCAACTGATATTTAAATAAAATTATTGAAGATAGAGAACAAACAAATCATCTAGCTGATTTTGTAATATTTACAATTTATAATACATATCAAAATATTCATACTATGATACAAAAAAATAACAATTATGTTAAGAAAATTGTCTAAAATATTTGTACCATCATGTGGGAGGAAAAATAAAGTATTTGACTAATTTCAGATCCACTATTATTATTTTAAAATGTGTGAATAAATTAAATACTATTCCCTCCATTAATTAAATAATTCTACACTTAAATCCAAGGAACATGCTGCAGATTAAATTTTTATTTTTAATAGTGCAGAAATGTAGCCAACTAGTTACAATATATTATTTCCATGAAGTATTCACAGATAACTTTGATTTTCTTCTGGGTTTAAAGATAGTTCTCTGTGAATATGATATTAATTTCTGCTCTTGGTTGTATATTTGTTTTGCTTTTAATGTGGCATAGGATCAAATTCATATTGTATGAAACTGATTTTGTAATTGCTTTGTATTATAAATATTTAAAGTTAATTTAATGTGTATTATTCTTTTTATTTAATAAAAATATATGTGTACATCTTATCTTAGCTAACACATATCTATTAAATCAAATAAACAGTAGAGTTACTTAGTAAATGTCGTTAGAGATGATACTGAATTATTATTAACATGTTTTGGAAGTAATGTTCAAAAGCTACTTGTGTCACTTGCAATATATGCCAATATAAAAAATGCAATTTTAATTTATTAATTTATCTTTATTATATTGGACTGTTAATAAAGTTGTTGTTTGTTATCAGATTAATTTTAATGTTGGTTACTGTTGACTGCTCTTGCTAATTGGTGATTGTAAGTAATATCTATTCTCTACAAACCTAGATATTGTGTTAAGTATCTATTAATATGGGTGTGCAGCTGGGTAGGTGTTTATAATTAAAATCCTCAGCAGTAAACTTTATTATGATATCTCTTGATAATATATTTTGGGTTATAAGTCTAGTGTCACTCTCTGGTGTTGGATATTAATGTGACTACTATCCATTATGGTATATATATATTAATTCTAATATTCTCAGGGATAAATGAAAGAAGAAGCTCTTAGGAAAGTACTTGTTATTGTATTGAAACATCAGCTATTTATCTATTATTTTTTTTATTACATGGAATAGTATTAATCAGTACGCCAGGCCAGCTGCATGGTGGCATTGTTTCTCTGCTAAAAACACACAATTATATCGATCGTGGGCCGACTATGTTTAAATTATTTTTACATTTTCTTCTACTTTATCAACATTTATTTTACCCAATTTGTCTGACTTTTATTAAAATATTTTTACATTTTATCTGCCTTTTTTAAAAATATTTTTACATTTGATACGACTTTTTTTTTACAAATATTCTGACATTCTTGTAATACAAATAAAGCCAACAAAACAATCGCCCTATTTTAAAACACAAAAGAAAAAAAAACCAATGTTGAAAAAGTCCAAAGTTTTGATTTTAGTTTAACTTTTTTGGGGAGAGATGGGGAGAAATAATTTGTCATCACTGAGACAAGATAGAGACAAAAAAAGTTATTTTGAATTTATTTTTATTTTTTTTTAAAAAAGATAATAAAACTGGTTTTAAAAATAAAAGTTTTAGTATATCAGCAGTATATAAATAAAGATGAAACAAAAATCGCTGTATAGCCAAAAAAAAAAGTCGCGGTATTTTTTTGAAATAAAGTAAAAAACCAAACTTGAAACACTCAAAAGTTTTAATCTTATTTTAATGTTTTTTTTGGAGGGTGGGTTGACAATAATTTGTAGTCACTGATGAAAGCAAGTTTATGATTTCCAAAACTACGTGCAACCTCAGACATTTTATTTGTCTCATAATTTATGTGGCTTTTCGCAGGAGTTCTGTGAAAAGATGCTTGAACCATGATCTTTTGCAATTTTTTCCACCTTCCAAAATTTGTAGAGAATCCTGGCTATGGTCTTGCAATTATTAATATCAAATATTATGTCAGATAGGAGATAAGATATTTAATTCAAATGCATACTACATCAGTTATGGTCACTTGAATTCACTACACCCTCACATCATACAATAACGATCTGTTAAATGTGCATATTTGCATAGTATCACGAAGCACATTAGCGGGTCATAATATTGGTGTGCAGTAGCTAATACGAACAGTATATGTTCTATAGGCAGTAAGTTTTTCTGCAAAAGCACAGATAAATTAACTAAAGAAAACATATTAAAAAATAATAAACAAAATTCGTTAGATGTGAAACTCCTCTGGTTAAAATATTAAAAATAGCAGTTTCACATATAAGTTATTTTGATCTTAATATTTTTTTTGAATATATAGATATATAAAGCAAAATATACTGTGTGTGTTGGTTTATAAGGTTGTGTTATTCTCCAATATAATAATCAACAGATAGAAGGAGTAGTAAATTGGTAATATATATTTTCTATTTCAATTAAAAATGGACACACTAAATATTAAATAACCTATATATTCTACCGATGACTTACCATGTTTTACTTTCTAATTGCTAACTATTTTTTAGTATAATTTACTGTTTAATAATGCCTTAAAATGAAACGTGTACTGTTGTAGACAAATTATAAACAATAAATGTTTTTTTGCTCCCCAATTGAATTTTTTAAAATCTTGTATGAGAATTAAATGATTTTAAAAATATATCTAATTATTTTTGTCGGGCAAATAACCCTTTGATAAAAAAAAAAAAAGCTTTGCGTTTTAAGTTAAAGTTTACTTGTTAAAATAAAATTATAGAAAGTAACTAAAGAAAACTTATCATAATAACTGTATTAATCACTTAAATGTATTTTTTAGTTATAAGTAGATACAATAAATGTGAATCTTATAAATATGAAACGTTTACTAAGGTAAATTTTATTCTAGATATAAATGATTTTTATTACAGAAATCCATTAACAGAGGAAACAATTTTGCCTTTTTTTTTTGTATAGATAAATTGCATAGTGACCGTTTATTCTTATTCAAAAAATCTTACTCTAAAATAACTTTCTGTTATCTGTATTTTCAAAATGCATTTTAAAAACTAAATTATTTTACGGTAAGTATTCATACATAAAAATAAATGTTAATTTTTTTTAATATGTTAAAGATTGATTATTATTTTAAAATATTTTATGCATATTTTTGTTTTAGTTGATTGGAAAATAACTGACCTAAACAAAATATTTGACTAAAATTTTAAAATTAGTTTTTATTTTTTATTCTGTTACTATATTTTCTAAAAATTATCAAACCTTTTCCAACGTATACTATATAAAAGACGATGTACCAGGGGATATTAGTAAAACTAGTATAATTTCAAAACGTTATCATGATTATCAAAATTATAAAACTTTCATATTGTACCTCTACAGCTAACCCCCTGAAAATATATTAAGTTTACTAAAATAAATCTTAAATTATATACTCTATCATAAATTAATACACTGTACAGGCTTACACACACCTGCACTTATAAAATGTAATATATAAGGGTTCGAACTTAGACTTTCACATGAACCTCAGCTCTCCATGCCATCTCTTTCATAATGTATTTCATATTAAATATAACAATGCAGAAGTTTGAAGAATAGGTTATTATATATATATATGAAAGTTTGTAAGAAAGTATAACAATTATAATTTTACTTTCGTTAATAAAATAAAATAAACAAAAAAAAAACCCATTTAAGTTGTTTAGAAGTGATGAACTAACTTTGAGATGCTGTTTTAACTTTATCAACAACAAGATTTTCTTATTGAAAGGTTATATTATCTTGCCTCATTGTATCTGTCATTACATTCAATTGCCATCTATATTGTTCCGAAAAAATAAACCATTACTATTTTATTGTAGAGTATCTTTGTTAATAATTTTTATGATTTAAATTGAATTTACTTCTCCCATAAAAATCATTTTGAATTTTATTAATATACTAATTTTCAAACTATGTTCCTGAAAATTTGTGATGATGGTTTTGTAGTTACATTTATATATTAGACTATTTCCATCTTCTAATATTAAATATTGAACTTCTTAGAACAATTGAAATTTATTTAAATTTTCCAATTACGTTCAACTATCAGTAATTCACCAGAGGTTAATATATGCACAATGTTCCCAGTGGTATTATTCTTCTCACTTCTTCAGATATTAATAAACATCATGTGATCACTACTTCTTATGCTTGCTCTTAACTGTTATTAAAACAGGCAAAATTTTCTATACATATTGCCATTTAGTGCAAGCCAAAGTAGTCAATGGGTGCCAGAAGGCTTGTGCATAAAATTTCCATCTAGTGCCTACTCATCCAATATCCTCAGACTAGTTTTTGGCTTGTGACCTTCATCAGTGAGGAGTCTAATAGGATAGTGGTGGCTATGGTTATTAAAGAACCAAAGACACCAAAATGTATGGGTACTGAACTGAGTTCAGATCTATATGACTATATAAGCTGATGAGCTTGGATTGAAAATATTATAGTGTTTTCAATTTAAGTCTCATAGTTTTGTAGTTAAGTAGAGACAAAAGGTGGTTGCTGGAGAGTTGCATTAGTTGTTAAGAACTAGGTGCAGTGCTCTCAGATCCAAGGCTCCTCACTGATAAAGGCCACAAGCCAGAAACTAGTCTGGGAATATTGGCTGAATAGGCACTGGATGGGAATTTTGCACACAAAACCATCTGGCATTCATTGATTTATCTGGCTTGCACTGAGTGGCAATATGTATAGAGTTTTGCCTGTTTTAATAACAGTTAAGAGCAAGCATAAGACATAGTGTCCACGTGATATTTATTGGCTTAAAGATAATCCTACCTAATAGGATAGGGGTGGCTATGATTATTAAAGAACCTAATACACCAAAATGTATAGGTACTGAACTGAGTTTAGACCTATATGACTATATAAGCTGAAGAGCTTGGATTGAAAATATTATAGTGTTTTCAATTTAAGTCTCATAGTTTTGTAGTTAAGTAGAGACAAAAGGTGGCTGCTGGAGAGTAGGCACTAGATGGGGATTTTATGCACAAGCCTTCTGGTATACATTGATTACTCTGGCTTGCACTGAGTGGCAATACCTATAGAGAGTTTTGCCTATTTTTTCAGATGTTGTTGGTCTGATAGTGACAATACTGGAAATAACAGGATGGCCATTGGTTAGAGCATTACTTTAAAACTCAATATTCATGAAATTAAGGGTGCAGATTCAATCCTATGCTAATACCACTCAAAACATTGTACATATATTTATCTGTGTGCTATTAATAACAGTTGAATGTAATTGAAAAATTAAATAGTGTTAAATTTTTCTAAAACATTCAATACTAAATGATGGAAATAGTCCAACATATAAATACTACTTTTCAAACTGTATTAGTTTTTATCCTCATTTGCTATTACTTCCTTATATGCCCAATACATTAATAATTAATCCTTAAAATTAAATCAGTTTTTTAACATGATGCAAACTGACAAACATTGACTGGGCTAGTTATACTGCTACTATGTCCAAAATTATAAAGCATTCAAAAATAAATACTCTGAAATTTTATTTTCTGATAAAGTTTTAATTAGTTCATGGGTCATACATATAATTATTACCTCTTACATAAAACTTTTTATTACTGTTGTTATTTTGGATCTATTAAGATAAATATATATTTTTAAATTTTAAAAAATTGGTTTATTAATGAAGTAAAATTATGTTTTTCTTAAAGTGTTTATATATATATATATATATATATATATATATATATATATATATATATATATATATATATATATATATATATATATATCATCATCATTATCAACCATTATCAATCCACTGCAGGATGAAGGTCTCTCCAAGTTTAATCCATCTTCTCCGATCTTTAGCTTCTCTTCTCCACATCACCCCTGCACACTTTCTTATTTCATCCATCCATCTCACATGTGGTCTCTTTCTGGGTCTTTTACAATCTCTTGGAATCCAGTTTAAAATTTCAATTGTCCACCTATTATCATCTCTTCTAGCAATATGTCCAGCCCAACTCCACTTCAATCTTTTAATTTTTTCAATGATGTCAGTAACACCTGTTTGTTCTCTTACCCATACATTGCGTTTTCGATCTCTTCTTGTTACTCCCAACATACACCTCTCCATACTTCTTTGAGTGGTCTGAAGTCTCTGTATTGCTCTTCTATTGAGTGTCCAAGTCTCAGATCCATAAGTAAGAACTGGTAAAACACATTTGTTAAAAACCTTCCTTTTCAAACACATAGGCATATTTCCTTTTAGTATCAAGTTATTTCTACCAAAAGCACTCCAACCAAGTTTAATTCTATGATTAATTTCCTCCATTATGTTTCCATCTGTATTAATAATCTGACCAAGGTATTTGTAACTGTTAACTTCTTCTAATTCATCATAATCAATCTTTATTTTCATATTTTGAGCAAATCGATTAAACATTACTTTAGTCTTTTTAACATTTATCTTTAGTCCTACTTTCCTACTTTCATCTGATAACTCCTGCAACATTTCCTGCAGCTCTGAAGCATTATTTGCAAAAACAACTACATCATCTGCGAAATCTAAATGACTTAAATAATCTCCATTTACTTTCACTCCTTTAGTTTCCCATTTTAATCCACAAAATACTTCTTGCAGCACTGCTGTAAAAAGTTTTGGAGATATGGAGTCACCTTGTCTTACACCTTTCTCAATGTTGACTTTCCCAGTATCATTATGTAATCTAATTGTTGCTGTTGCATTTTTATAAATATTCTTTAAAATATGACAATATCCTGGATCTATACCTTGATGATCCAATGCTTTAATCACTGAAGAAATGTTTATAGAATCAAATGCCTTTTCATAATCTACAAATCCAAAACATAATGACAACTCATATTCATTTGTCCTTTCTATAACTTCTCTCAATACCTGAATATGATCTACTGTACTAAAACCACTTTTAAATCCAGCTTGTTCTCTTGGTTGGTGGAAATCCAATGTTCTCTGTAGACGAGTTGTAATTATCTTGGTAAAATTTTTATATAAAACTGATAAAAGGCTGATAGGTCTGTAATTTCTAATATCTTCTTTATCACCTTTTTTAAATATTAATATTATTACTGCATTCTTCCAATCATCCGGTACATCTTTATCATTTAGACATTTGGTATATAACTTTGCTAAAAAATTTTCTGTTTCTTCACCTGCTTCTTTTAATATATCAATTATAATTCCATCATTACCTGGAGCCTTTCCTTTCTTCATACATTTAATTGCATTTCTCACTTCTTCATTTAAAATTCTGGGCAATTCGGAAGATGTAATAGATATAGGAGGTACTTGATCTTTATTACTATATAATTCTTGATAAAAATTTTCTACCAATTTCATGATGTCATCTCTCTTTTTAGTAATAATTCCATCTTTTTTCCTTATTGCAGATATAAATTTCCTACCAATACCAAAATGTTGTTTTACATTCTTAAGACTTTTATTTTCTTCTACAGCTTTTCTTGCTAGTTCACAGTTATATTTTCTTATATCATTTTCAACTCTTTTCTGCACCATTTTACAAAATTCGAGATATTCAATTCTTTTTAGTGCATCATTTTTGTATATCTTCATATTTCTTCTTTTCTTCATAAATTCTCTAGTTTCAGTAGAAATTTTGTTGGTCAATTGCTGCTTTTTTCTACCAGCTATCTTTGTTGCAGTTTTTAAAAGTGTATCAGTTATTTTCATATTAATTTCATTCAAATCTGAATCATGTTCAAAATCTACTAATACTTGAAATCGATTTGTAAGTTCTAATTTAAATTCATTAGAATGTTTCTGAAGATTAGGAATATCAACTGTAAATATTGTTTTTCTTAACAATTTTTGTCTTTCTAGTTTTACATTAACATGCATCTTGCACCTTACTAATCGATGATCACTTCCTGTGTTAAATCTATTAAGAACATTACAATCTTGAAATATGTATTTCCTGTTAGTCAAAATATAATCCAATTCTGCTGTACCTTCATTTGGATGCTTCCATGTCCATTTTCTTTTAACATTTTTCTCAAAAAAAGAATTCATAATATAAAGTTTTTCTTTTTCTGCAAACTCCACAAGTCTATGTCCTCTCTCATTTCTATTACCATAACCAAAATTACCTACAGCACTTTCATCTTTCATTTGTTTACCAATTCTAGCATTAAAGTCTCCCATAACAATTTTAAAATGTTGTTTACTCTTATCAAAAGCCTTTTGTACATCCATATAAAAATCTTCTACTACTTCATCACTATGAGAACTTGTTGGGGCATAAACCTGAATTATCTGCATTTGGTATCTGCTATTAAGTTGTATAACTAATCTTGCCACTCTGTCTGATACACCATCAATCTCCACAATATTGTTCTTCCACTTTTTATTTATAATGAATCCTACTCCACTTGTATTTCCAATATTTGTGCCTTTATAATAAAATATATGTCCACTTTTTAAATCAATTGTCTCTTCACCTTTTCTTCTAACTTCACAAAGTCCAATAATATCCCATTTAATATAAGAGAGTTCTTCTTCTAATTCTTGCAATCTTCCTTCACTTGAAAGTGATCTGCAGTTGTAAGTACCTAAATAAAAAGTTGTCATCAAATGGCAGCCTGGGTCTGCAATCAGGAGATTCTTAGCACCCTCCGCCTTCGGCCACCAACCGCTGCCTTGGTTGGTGACTTTACAGCCTCCTGGGAATAAGGGCCATGCTTTATTTTTGTCTGTCATAATTGTATATATGTAATGGAAAAATATTTATCATTTACACAAACATTCATTCTGCCTTATCAGGCACTGAGAAGAAAGACCATGGTGTTTTTTGATCTTAAACTCAGAGGTAAAAAGCCAAAAAACTCAGCACGCTGGCTAATGCATGTTGGTGAGCAGCCCATCCATGTTCGTATACCATATGAATAAACACATAGTAATAACAGCTGCAACGACAAGAACGTATGGAGTGGACATTAGGAATTTTCCCTGCTCGGTTCCTTTAAGGCCTCCAAGAGGAATCAAAGGGTCTCCTTTCAGTTAATAGCAAACTCCTTTCTGCAGCCATATATATATATATATATATATATATATATATATATATATATATATATATATTGTAGGAGTATATATATACTCATACATTTATATAATCAATATGTATACATTATATTTGCATTATTATTATATTTATGAAAAAAAATATATATATAACTTGTTAAGTTAGTATTTTTCATTCTTTAAAATGAAAAAAAAAAAAAAAGAAAAAAAAATGTTGACAAAAGACCGTTGACAAGGTAATAAATGACCTCTGGGTTCACATAGTTTATTGAATTAAAGGAAATGAAATTAACTTAGTGTTTTAATATCGAATTGTTATTGCAACAATGTAGAATGCATATGCTTCAGCAAGCTGATGGAGCGAGATATAATATATTAATTCTATTCTTTTTGTTAGAAGACTAAGGATTCTATTTTTGTCAGCTATATCCTCATAAAAATTTATACTATGTTCGATTTAAAAGAACAGTATAAGATAACATCTATATTTTGAACAATTTAATACTCATTAGAAGAAATTTCTAATATTTGTTTAAAGAAAGTAATCTGAATATATTTTCGTGTTCTATAAAAAATTGTTTGAATTACATGTTCTAAAATCTAAACTGCGTTTTAAAAAAAGAACATGTTTATAAAAACTTCAATTAAATTTAATGTACTTTACATTATAAAGAAAATGCAAAGCAGGTAGAACACCAATTTATCATGGGATAGATAAAATGCACTTGCCTAATCAAATATATATGTGTGAATAACATCTTTTGCTGAATGCCTTAAAATTATAAAAATTAGATCTTCAAAATGGAATTATAATTGTTAATAAAGGAACTGTGTATTAAGAAGATGAAATCTACGTATAAAGAGGAAACTAAATGTCAACTTAGGATATCCTATTATTTTCTTTAATGTCTAACAATGAAGGAATCAAAAATTGCATCTTCAAAGGATTTTCATTCATGAGGAACATTTGAGATTATTGTATTAACTTTTATAAATACCATTTAAGATTTTTGAAAGTTATAATTGGGAAAAGTTAATTTCATTTACTTTATCATCATATTCATTTCTTATGAATAATAAGAGAGAATTAATAATTTAAGATATTTTTATTTTTATTTATGATTAATAAAGATTTAAATATAGGTTAAGAAATGTTAATATGGGAAAGGGATAATGTGAACTTGAGGTAAGAGATTAAATTATTTTTAAATCCACATATTATTATTTTCTATGACATGACACTACATTGTTTATACTAATCCAAATAGTCTAATAACAGTAATGTATAAGTGAATAAATGATTAACATTGTTGTGAAGTATATATTTTTATATTAATAAATATAAGTTACAGACAATCATTTTAACGAATGAAGGTATTATATACAAATGATTGGATTATTATTTGTATAATCTAATTATTGTAAAATAGTGTTAATATAAAAGACTTAATATTTGGATACTTATATTTTATATACATTGTAAAATCACGTAGTGTTATAGGTTAGAAAATATATCTACCGTAAGTAAATAGAATATTTATATTTTTAATATAAGGAGGTAGATATATAAATATTTTTTTTTGTATATTATAAAATTTAAGTTATTTAATTGTTAAATAAATAATTATGTTTTTTATATTAAATTAAATGAAGTCTTCAATTTTGTTTTATTTAATTTAAAGAGTTAGTGAGATTCGTTGTTAATATTACTTTAGAATATTGATAGGAACCCCTGAAGAGAATAAATTGTTAAACTTCCCTGAGTTCAAAATCTGAGCATAACGGTAAGGTTAATTAAGGTGAAAATTGATTAGATGTGGTTTAGATATAATAATTTTTTAAATAATAAATTAGTTATTGGGAACAAATATAGTTTTATATCAAAATTAAATCACATCATTCGTGGCATCCTATATGAAGACCTTAAATCTGACTATAGTGAGATGCGACTGCCTTAACTTATCTTGTTGAGAGGGTGCATACCGTTACATATGGTGCACACAACTAGGGCCTTGAATCATAGATTCCATATCGTTATTATATTGAATCATAGATTTTATATTGTTTGTATAAAGATACAAAACATTGAGGAATAAATATAATCTCATATATTAAATGTATTGTAAAATAGTAGATAATAAAATAATGGAGACATTGAAAATTAAATAGTTAAAATTTAAATGAATAGATCACTTGCTTAAAAATATAATTTTAAAATTAGGCATTAGAGTAAGAACACATATATATCTTGAAAAGAGAAAGGCATCGCATTAATATCCTATGATAAATAATATATTATCGTATAAATAAAGTTATAGTTAAGATAAAGTTAGTTTTATGATTACGAGAAGTAAGTATAAAATATTTTCTTCTAATACTGATAATAATATAGAAATGCAAACTGAGATACTTAGTTCAAATATAGCTGATGATACTATGAATAGTACCAATGAACAAATAGATATAGGTGTGTCTGAGAGTAATTCTATATTAGATACTCATGTTCCAGAAACTATGGATATTATTGACAAACCTATAGAAAATAAAACCAGTTAATAATCCATCATTAAGTCAAATGATGTTAATGATGCAACAAATGATGGAAAATTTATCTACAAATATCGATACTAAGATGGAAAGTATGAATAATAAGATGGAAAATCTGAAAGTAGATTTGTCTACAAATATCGATACTAAGATGGAAAGTGTGAAAGTAGATTTGTCTACAAATATCGATACCAAGATGGAAAGTATAAATACTAAGATGGAGAATATGAAAGTAGATATTACAAATCAATTATCAATAAAATTAGATAATATAAAAATAGATTTGAAGGACGAGGTATCACAAATACAAACAAATATGAATAATGAAATTCAAAAAATTCAAAAGGTTATTGAAGAAACAGATCTTAAGTGTCAAAAAAGATTTTTTGAATTTGAAACAAAGCTAGAAAATAAAGTAGAAAACAAATTTTTAGAAATAAAAACTGTATACAATCATCTCCAAATTGATATGTATAAAATCCAAGAAGAGACTGAAAAGGTTTTAGATGAGAAAATAAAAGATGTCCACATAGAAATTAATAACCAAGACAAGAAAATTCAGTCTATGGAAAAAGATTTTCAGTGTTTAAATGTGAAGCAAAATTTGATTGATTCAGACGTAAAGTTAAATAAAGATAATATTGAAATATTATTAGAGAATCAATCGGAGATATTTAATCAATTGGAAAATAAAAATATTACCGTAGATCAAACCATAAAAGTTTTGAAGGATGAGTTTGAGAAAGAAAGAAAAATAATGATGGAAAATTATACCCAAGCTTGTAAAAGGATTAAATTATCTAATATTAAAGAAGACACTACTTCAGATAAATTTAATCAAATATTAGAAGCTATTAATAGGATAAGGGAAGATCCAAATAAAAAGGAACATCAAGATGAAATAGTAATTGAGATGGAAAACATGCAAAGGGAACAAAATAATAAGGATAATATTAGTTATTTTATAGGAGACTTTGCTCACCATCACAATCAATAATCATCTATAAATCTGCAAAAAGAAAATGTTAGCAATACAAATCACACATTACAATCTAATGTTGTAAATCAATTTGTAAAATTAAAACATTTTCAAGGGTTTACAAATGAAGCTCCAATAGAGCATCTAAAGAGTTTAAATTTATATTTTTCAGTAAATACTAATTTGACAGAAGGTGAAAAATTGATAGTAGCATACAGTCATTTACAAGGTGATGCTTTATCATGGTGGGAATCATTATTCCAAATACCTAAAACTTTTGAAGAATATCAAAAATTATTGATAAAGAATTTTTGGAATAATGATCGTCAAGAATCACTGTTGTATCAAATACTTCAGGAAAAATATAAAAATATGCCTGGTGAAACTCTTACTAAATTTTTTAGAAGACAAGTATCAAAACTGAAAACCCTTGATACATATCATTTTAGCCAAAATCAAATTATTCGTATTGTAAAACATAACTTACCTATGAAAATTGAGCAGTCTTTATTATTTTCTAATGCACAAAATATCGAACAAATTATAGATATTTTAAATAATATTGACTCAAATAACCAAAATGTTAATCAAAATAATTTTGAAAGAAAGAAAGAAAATATTCAAGTAAATGCTATTAATTATAAAAAAAGAAAGCATAAGACTTCTAATCATTCACAAAGTAAAACAACGAAGAGTGATAATAATGCAGAAGTTAAATTAAGTTCTGATGCACATCAAATTTCAAAAATTAACAGTATAGCATCTACTAGTGGATTAAATAAAGGTAAAATAGGGTATAATAAAAATATACCCAAAACAACAGCAAAATTAAATTAAAGAGGGTCTTCGGAAATAGTTCCTCTCCTCAAAGACCCGTATTTAAAACGAGGAACAAAAATAAAATTGTAGTTAAACAAATCACCAACATAATATGTTCAGAGGAAGATGATGAACCCAAGTATGCTGTTCAAAATTGTCCATTAATTAATATTATGTTTGAAGATTTGCAAATTAGAGCCTTATTAGATAGTGGTAGCCAAATATCTGTAATATCTGAGGAGTTTTATAAAAGGTTGATGGATAAAAATCCACATATTAAAACCTTACCTCTAAAATCAGTACAGATTACCCTAGCTAATAATAAAAGGGCAAAATTAATTCAAAAGCAAATCTGGATCAAACTAACTATTAATCAAACATGTATTTATCATGTATTTTTGATATTAACTGGACTTATTCATGAAATGATATTGGGAGTAGACTTTTTACATCTGAACAAATGTTTGATTGATTTTAAAAATAAAATAGTTAATGTAGGTGATGAAGTTTTAAAGATGACATTATCTCCAGAGTATGATTTATTTGAAATTGGTTGTATGATTTCAAACATATCAGAAACACTTGTAAAATCAAAAATTGTTGAATCAAATTTGATTGATGGTGATAATGTTAATAAATTATAATTTATTCATATATTAAAGCCCTATCGAGGAAAAATATAATAATGTCTTAAATAAACAATTACCATGAGTTTTGTAATACCTAAATTATGTAATAATTATTAGGATTATAGGGAGAAAATGTAAAGAATTAAGATATGAAAGAGAAGGAAATACTATATATAATTGTGTCTAACTAAGATGGATCATATCATTAATGTGGAAATGGAAGACTGGTTACTTATAGGTTGGCAAGTTCACAAATGAATTCCAACTAATATATTTATTGGATGCTAAAGATAATCTAGTAAGTCTCAAAAATTAAGGAGCAGGATTGGCACCTTTAAATAAGTTTATGTATGTTCATTTATTAGATGTCAGTGATAGTCTAGTAAGTCTCAATAAGGAGCAGGATTGGCATTTTAAATTGATTTATACATAAAACACTTATGAACTAACTAATTAAAACTTAGTTATAAAATAATCAGGTTTTCTACCATATAATTATTTTGATATACCATTTCAAATACTTAGTATATTGATAAGGATACATTATATAGAAATTAATAGAAAGAAGTGAATAAAAAGAAAGTAATCTATATAATGATTTTTGCATAATAAAGTATTACATTATTTAACTTTAATAGGTAATAATTTTAAAATAAAATAGTCAGTATATTTAATCTATGATTTGATCAAAACAGATTATATTAGATGTACCATATTTAAGACATTATAAAAAAAAGAACCCAATTGCCCATAAAACAATTTAATTATTATTAAATATAATAATTAATAATTTTTTTCTCTAATAATTGATGAAAAATTTAAGATTTTAAGTCAAGGGGAAAAGAAAAGAAAATATGAATTGTAATGATGCATAAATGATAACAAAGATGAAGAATTAAAATAAAATGTTAGTTTATTTTAATTTTCTTAGTCGAGGGGAAATGTAGGAGTATATATATACTCATACATTTATGTAATCAATATGTATACATTATATTTGCATTATTATTATATTTATGAAAATAAATATATAACCTGTTAAGTTAGTATTTTTCATTCTTTAAAATAAAAAAAAGTCGTTGATAAAAGACCATTGACAAGGTAATAAATGACCTTTGGGTTCACAATTTATCAAATTAAAGGAAATGAAATTAACTTAGTGTTTTAATATTGATTTGTTATTGCAACAATGTAGAATGTGTATGCTTCAGCAAGCTGATGGAGTGAGATATAATATATTAATTCTATTCTTTTTGTTAGAAGACTAAGGATTCTATTTTTGTCAGCTATATCCTCATAAAAATTTATACTATGTTTGATTTAAAAGAACAGTATAAGATAACATCTATATTTTGAACAATTTAATACTCATTAGAAGAAATTTTTAATATTTGTTCAAAGAAAGTAATCTGAATATATTTTCGTGTTCTATAAAAATTGTTTGAATTACATGTTCTAAAATCTAAACGGTGTTTTAAAAAAAGAACATGTTTATAAAAACTTCAATTAAATTTAATGTACTTTACATTATAAAGAAAATGCAAAGCAGGTAGAACACCAATTTATCATGGGATAGATAAAATGCACTTGCCTAATCAAACATACATGTGTGAATAACATCTTTTGCTGAATGCCTTAAAATTATAAAAAAGTTAGATCTTCAAAATGGAATTATAATTGTTAATAAAGGAACTGTGTATTAAGAAGGTGAAATCTACATATAAAGAGGAAACTAAATGTCAACTTAGGATATCCTAATATTTTCTTTAATGTCTAACAATTAAAGGAATCAAAAACTGCATCTTCAAAGGATTTCATTTGCTAGGAACATCTGAGATTATTGTATTAACTTTTGTAAATACCATTTAAGATTTTTGAAAGTTATAATTGGGAAAAGTTAATTTCATTTACTTTATCATCATATTCATTTCTTATGAATAATAAGAGAGAATTAATAATTTAAGATATTTTTGTTTTTATTCATGATTAAT
This sequence comes from Epiperipatus broadwayi, assembly GCA_028023455.1. Lineage (NCBI taxonomy): Eukaryota > Metazoa > Onychophora > Udeonychophora > Euonychophora > Peripatidae > Epiperipatus > Epiperipatus broadwayi. The sequence continues at coordinate 297,126 of JAQFVV010000464.1, forward strand.
AAAGATTTAAATATAGGTTAAGAAATGTTAATATGGGAAAGGGATAATGTGAACTTGAGGTAAGAGATTAAATTATTTTTAAATCCACATATTATTATTTTCTATGACATGACACTACATTGTTTATACTAATCCTAATAGTCTAATAACAATAATGTATCAGTGAATAAATGATTAACATTGTTGTGAAGTATATATTTTTATATTAATAAATATAAATTACAATCATTTTAACAAATGAAGGTATTATATACAAATGATTGGATTAAATTATTTGTATAATCTAATTATTGTAAAATAGTGTTAATATAAAAGTCTTAATGTTTGGATACTTATATTTTATATACATTGTAAAATCACATAGTGTTATAGGTTAGAAAATATATCTACCGTAAGTAAATAGAATATTTATATTTTTAATATAAGGAGGTAGATATATAAATATTTTTTTTTTGTATATTATAAAATTTAAATTATTTAATTGTTAAATAAATAATTATGTTTTTTATATTAAATTAAATGAAGTCTTCAATTTTGTTTTATTTGATTTAAAGAGTTAGTGAGATTCGTTGTTAATATTACTTTAGAATATTGATAGGAACCCCTGAAGAGAGTAAATTGTTAAACTTCCCTGAGTTCGAAATCTGAGCATAACGGTAAAGTTAATTAAGGTGAAAATTGATTTGATGTGGTTTAGATATAATAATTTTTTAAAATAATAAATTAGTTATTGGGAACAAATATAGTGTTATATCAAAATTAAATCACATCATTCGTGGCATCCTATATGAAGACCTTAAATCTGACTATAGTGAGATGCGACTGCCTTAACTTATCTTGTTGAGAGGGTGCATACCGTTACAATATATTATAAATTTATATCAAACTTGCAATAAATTAGCAATATTTATGAAATCCTAAGCATGTATATATATATATATATATATATATATATATTGCAACCTATATAGAGATGAATAAGCTGATCAAATGATCAGAAAAAGAGTTAATACTCCATACTACTAATAATAATAGCTTAGGGTTAGATTAACTCTAATGCTGGTATACAAGTAAACAAATTATCAGGAGAGTTTCCATATTCTATACAAATCTTATATGCAATAGTTTCATAAAGATAGATTACTTCAAAATAACTTTAATCTAAATAAATATTCTTAAGCAAATTAGTTAGATCTTACAAGCAAAGCAATGTTTTCTTAGATAAGTCAGATCTTATGAGCAAATATAAAGTTTTCTTAAAAGAATCAAATCTTTTAATCAAAATAATGCTTTCTTGAAATAATTTGGATCTTTTAGTCACAATAATTTTTTCTTAAATAAATCAGATGCAATACAATATTATTTTTTTTAAAGATTCATATACCAATAATGAGTGTGGTCCTAGAAATCATAATAGTAAGAATAAAGTATAATCCAATCTTTGGGGGTAATATCTTAAGACAATAAATAATTATTACTTTTAAACTCAATCATGAAAACTATTACAATAAAAATAATTATAACATACTAGGATTACATTGGTGATATATGAATAGGATAGGAATTTTTTCCTACCCCATCAAAATAAAATAAAGTAATTTTTGTAATCTTAATTCAAGATAAAATAAAGTAATCCTATCCATGGATATTATTTTAACATCAGCAATATAAAATTTAATAAAGTGACTTTTATCAAGTTTTTCTTGTATCCTTATATCATAATAATGATGTAATATATGTTTGAAATTTTGCAGCTTTCTAAAAAAAAGACAGATGTTGATTAGAGGAATACAAATGCCAAAATTAATAATTAAAATATATTTATTGACACTAATAATATAAGAAAAATAATTATTAATTTTTTAAATAAAAATTATTAATTATAAGTTTTCAAGTTTTAAAATGAGATAAAATTACAAATTACAATTAGAAATAATAAAATAAATAACTACACCATCTTGATATGATTTTCTATAAATTTATAAAGATTTCTCTTTTAATAATCTCACTTTCAATTGCATATGTTCCTATAGGAAGTTTATTAACTAATTCTAAGAAATATGATATACTTAAATAAGGCTATAATCTTAATACATGTGAGTGCTTAATTTATTACAAGAGAGATCTCCACAAATCTGAATGCAAGATTTGACTTTATAAAGATAAGAGCAGCCACTCTTATCTTCAATCTATTTTTCTAAATATATAGGCAAATCTAAAGCATTTTGATACAAAAATTTAAGGTTAAAATATTTTATCAGATTTTAAAAGACATCAGATATGCAAACTGGTCATATCAACATTATCAGCATATCAAAACCACTCTGATTTTATAAGAGCACAAACAAAAATATGGTTAAATAACCTTCAAAATACTTTAAAAGCTAGTATCTAGGCATGTTGGCATCACACATAATTTTAATATTCCAAGAGTCAAAATAAAAACATGTTTGATATTACACATGACTTTAATAAAATATCACCAACATCAACATCAATAGATTTTTAAAACCAAGGAAAAATGAAATGATGAAATAAATTTACAATATGCACTCATACAAGAGAGCAATAAAAAATAGGATATTGTCTCTAATCTTAAAAATACAAAAATAAACCATCAGAAAAAGAGGGCTTGCCTAAATATAGCACTCTATGCTAGATATTACTTAACATATAAAAAACCTCACTGGCATGATAAAGCAATATATAAAATAAAAAGACCACTACTCTATTATGTGATAAAATGAATAAATGATGGGTAAAACTGAAAAAATATGGCAATAATAAAATATAGCTAAGCATATAAATTTGTGGCAAAAACAATTTAATGAGGAAATTTTTTCATTCATTTACCCACATTCAAAATAATACTATAAAGGACTAATCTGACATACATTAAAAATATTTCATATAACAATAATATTCTGAGAACTTAACATGAAATACATATTAATACTATATATAAATAATACCTAAAATCAAAACATGATGCATATATAAATAAGTCCTTAAATCTTGATTTTCCATAACATTTAAGCAGCACATAATCTAATAAAGAGTACCTGGACATGAATATTTTGCAGAAGATCTGGACAATATTACAAATTAAGTATGAACAATCAGGAAAATAAAATCTGAAGTAAGTATAAATTTAATCAAGTCATTCTAAGAAAAATGTAGCATACAGTTTATAATATGATAATAAGGAAATAGTAATAATAAGCATTAAATATATTTTTAAGTAGCATGTTGAATAATACATAATATTATAAACATTTTAAATATCATGTTGAATAATGACAAACATTGTACATATTTAAATAACACATTGAATAAATGATAATAATATTTTCTTTTATAAAAAAATAATTTGTAGTTTTAATGAGGCAAATATTAATGAAGAGCAAACACATATTTTATCAGAACAATGCATCAGAATATGTAAAATGTTGAGGAGGTATAAATAAATATTCATAAAGAGCAACATTTTTATGAGAATTATGTGGGAAGTGATGAATAAATATTCAACAGGAGCATGAAAATCATCTTTATAAATAACATTCCTTGTGGATAAAAGAGCAGCTTCTTGAAAATCAAATAAGTAAAATTTCATATTTTCTTGGTAATAAAACATTTCCAAACTAATAAAAACACACTTATTAATGTAGACAAGAATAAGCATTAAGTCAAGTTCATGTCATATTTTTTCTTTTAAAGAGTATTTTGAGCATAATTTTATTTCTTATATTGAAATAAAATAGGAACTTACATAAAAATGATGTCTATTTAATATTAAGAAATATTCATATTTATAATAATAACAGTTTATAATAATTAAAATACTGTTGCAGTATTTAAACAGTAAAATAAATAATCCATCTATTTTATAATAATTGCATAAGGTCTTATTTAAAAAAATATGTAAACATATCACTAAATAGTTTCTTTTAAAGCAAGCAAGACATATATACATTTCATAATTACTTTTTCTTTTTTATCATTTACAGGGTCCTACAAATTTATCTAAGCAGTTCTAATTTGATAATATAATCAAAGTAAGCTAAAATGTAGACCTTTGTAAAATGATAACAATATTTGACATTTTAAAGAAAAGGTACCTCTCATGTATAAAAAACATATAAATTCCTTTCAGATTTGTTCAATGTCATAAAATTAATATAAAAGTTCTGGCATTTAATAAAATAATTATCCATTTCACATGGTAAACAAATTGAAATCATTTAAAGTTCTAGCAAATGCAACATACCATTGGTACAAATTTACTCATGTCATATAGCATTGAGACAACATACATCAAAAGATTTGGCATATTAATTGTTTTCCCATAGTGTAAAAAATGGAGAATTAAAATAGGATGGAGAAGTCAAAGTTATAAATGAGAACAACTAATAATTTAGCACATCATAATAATTTAAACTAACAAAATAATAATTATATATTACTTGCAAGCATTGAAGGATGATGATGTTGTTAATGTGTGTGCAAGTAAATTTGATAGAATTTTTGTACTGATAGTGATATGATAGATAATCAACTATATGATTGACAATTGAAGTATCCATCCCTAATTAATTTATGTGACCCAGTTTTAAAATAGGTTGAATAATAGAATTGCTATGTTAGAGATTTCAAAAATAACTCTAATTAAAATTAGCTAAAAAATTTATGAGATTATAAAGTACGCTTTAATTAATTTACAAACAAGAATTAAATATTACAACATTGTTACAAAATTAATTATTACTTAACATATTATTTAACATTTGAAATTATTTAATAAAATAAGTCATTACGATAATAAAAAATACATTATTTAAACACATTTTCTTCTTTTTTAAAAAAAAATTCCCAGAAAATTTTTTTCTTATAATTTTAAAAACATATATTTAAAATATAATAGATATTCAAATTAACTTTGAACATTAATTTTTTAACAAGGAAGAACTTTAATTTGAAATTAAATATACTCGTGCATGCTCACACACAGAAACAAAGTAACTATTTTAAAATATTTGTCTAGAAATAATAATTTAAAAGTCATTAGTTAATTATTAGATTTAAAGGGTAAGAAAATTATTAATTAGCATTTATAACTGTAATTTTAAATTAACTAACTTAGGCATATTAAATTCATTTTATTGATAATTTTAATTTAATAAAAAGTGTAATAAATAAGTTAAGAATACTTTCAATTCTTCCCTAAAACAAGTTTAAGAATAAGCTATATGTTAAAGTAAATAATGTTTAATGACAGTAAGCTTAATAATTATCAAATAGGCTTGATTAATAACTTATTAATTATTGAAATTTACTTATATAAATCCATTTTCAATATCAATATCTTATAATAGTAATTATAATACAATTAAACTGCTTTCATGATGACTGATTTTCACTATTATAATAATAGTATTTACTTAATGAAATAATCTATGTAATTTTTTAAAAAAAAATGCTATCAAAAATCTGAATACTAAGTTCTGCAGTCAGAATTTAAGGTTACAATATATAATAAAGAATTTTTATAGTCTTAATTAGTAGGACTATAACAATGTTTATTAATGAAATTAACAATTATTGTTTATGGTGGATATTTTTTATTTTAATCACTTCATACCAAAACATTTTTGATAGTTGTGCCATAGCCCCATAATTTTATATCATGATACTATAAAAATTTGCAGTAGATAAATTAATATCTGTTAGCAATTGCAATATTCTTTTAGCTTGATTATTTGGTTAAGAACCAGTGCTACATTTTTTAATATAAAATTTATAATAAGTATGTTAAAAGGCAGATAAATTTAGAAGAAAGGTATTGATAAAGAAATTAACAGTGTTTTTATATAATAAATATGATGTAGCTAGAATTGTATGGAAAGGAGTTGCAGTAGCAGGGTTAACATATGGTAATGATGCATTATATGTTAGTAAAGGGTTATTAGATTATTTAGAAAAAGTACAAAGGGAAGTAGGAAGACATGCATTGGATGCAGATGTGTGGACAGCAAGGGAGGCAATTCAAGGAGAAATGGGATAGTCAAGTTTTTATATGAGAGATGCAAAAAGTAAAGTGAAAAATGTTTGGTAGGTTGCAGTTTATGGATAATAAAAGAATAGCTAAAATAGTATTTAATTGGGTTATGAGTAAAGGGCAGGCAACAAGATGGGTGAGAAAGGTAATGTGTTATGCAAAAGATTTGGATAAAGAATTTATTTATATCAGTATACTTGTATAAAAGGTGAGATGATTGTATTAGGAGGATTGTTGAGTGTTACAGTGGTAATGAATGGGATAAAAATAGATACATTAATAAAGAATAGAGAGTTAGAGAGATGGAGAACTAGTATGGAGAGTAAAAAGAGTTTAAATACATATATAAGTAAATGAAACATTGGGTGTGAATTAATTTATAATAATAGCAAAGAAAGTAGTTTATTGTTTAAGGTTTGAATGGAATCATTAGCAACAAGAGAATATACATGTAAATGGAAAAATATGGATGATTTAATCTGAAAATTTGTATAAGGAAGGCATAGAAAATATTAGGTATTTGTTAATTGAATGTAAATGCTTGAAAGCAGAAAGGGTACAAATAATGTGCTTATGGAAGATTAAATATGAACAAAGTGATTATACAAAAAGTGGGTTTTTGGTTTTTATGCTGGGTTTGGGAAAAAAAGGGGGATTTAGATATAAAGGCCATAGAGTTGACAAAAATTATGTTGTGGAAATGGGATGAAGTAGATTATGGAAAAACTTAGGTTGGGGAATGGAAAGGAAAGGTAGAGTGGTTAACAGGTTTCTCTGGGCATAGTTGCTGAGAGATTCATGACTCTGTTTAAGGAGAAATCACAGTGCATCACATCACATATCAATTAGGGATAAAGAATCAGTTAAAGTTAAAATGGGATGGGACTAAGGCAAGGATGCCCTATGTCACCTATTTTGTTTTTGCTGTATTTGAGTAAAATGAAGAGGGCAATAGAAAAACTACAAAGAGGGATAGAGATACTGTTAATAGGTGACAAGAGAGTATATATTTTGTCAGGTCTTTTTTGCAGATAATACCCTTTTGTGTGCAGGAAGAAAAGAAGATATGGAAATTATGCTGAGGTCATGTGCAAGGGTGAATAAAGAGATGGGGATTAAATTTAGTGAAGAAAAATCAAATATATTGATGGTTAATACTAGAGAAAGAGAAGATGTAGAATTTTTATTGGGGGATATGAAGTTAAGTGTGGTGAATAGATATTGTTATTTGGGAATCACCATAAGCAATCAGAAAATTGCTTGGATGAATGGGGGAAAATTGATAAATGAAGCAAAGAAAAGAAAGGGATTGATAAAGAAATAAACAGTGTTTTCATATAATAAATATAATGTAGCTAGAATAGTATGGAAGGGAGTTTCAGTAGCAGGGTTAACATATGGTAATGATGCATTATATGTTAGTAAAGGGGCATTAGATTACTTAGAAAAAATACAGAGGGAAGTAGGAAGACATGCATTAGATGCAAATGTGTGGATAGCAAAGGAGGCAATTCAAGAAGCAATAGGATGGTCAAGTTTTTATATGAGATATGCAAAAAGTGAAATGAAAATGTTTGGTAGGTTGCAGAATAGCCAAAATAGTATTTAATTGGGTTATGAATAAAGAGCAGGCAACAAGGTAGATGAGAAAGATAATGCAATATGCAAAAGATTTGGATAAAGAATTTATATCAATATACTTGTATAAAAGGTGGGATGATTGTGTTAGGAGGATTGTTGAGTGTTATAGTGGTGAGGAATGGGATAAAAGAATAGATACATTAATAAAAAATAGGGAGTTGAAGAGATGGAAAACTAGTATGGAGAGTAAAAAGAGTTTAAATATATAAAAAAGTAAATGAAACATTGGGTGCAACTTAATTTATGATAATAGAAATGAAGATAGTTTATTGTTTAATGCTCAAATGGGATCTTTAGCAACAAGAGAATATGCATGTAAATAGAAAAATATGGGTGATTTAGTCTGCAAATTGTATAAGGAAGGCATAGAAAATATTAGGCATCTGTTAATTGACTGTAAATGCTTGAAAGAAGAAAGGGTCCAAATAATAAAGTTATGGAAGATTAAATATGAACAAAGTGATTATACAGAAAGTGAGTTATTGGTTTTTATTCTGGGTTTGGGAAAAGATATGGTTAATTTAGATATAAAGGTCATATAGTTGATAAAGATTATGTTGTGGAAATTGGATAGAACAGATTATGGGAAAACTTAGGGTGAGGAATGGTAAGGGAAGGTCAAGTGGTTAACAGGTTTTTTTGTGCATAGTTACTGAGAGATTCCTGACTCCGTTTAAGGAGAAATCACAGTGCATCACATCACTTACATAGCAATGTGATAAAAATAGTAATACAAGTAGAAAAAATAATGAAAGATGTGGATAGAAAATAAATTATAAGAATGGGTTAGAGGAATATAAAATAAAAGTAGAAGAAATCATGGAAGAGTTTGCTGGAAATAAATATAAGGATTGGTGTGGTGAAGTAGAAAAAGTGACAAATAGGATTTGTGAGAGTTAGTAGAAGTATAAAAGAAAACAAAAAAACCATAAAGAAAATATGAGTGCTATTAAAAATAAAGAAAGTGAAAAAGATGTTTAATGTTAAATAGGAAAAGTATTTAAAAAATAGTTGGCTAAAATAGATAATTACACAGAGAGAATAAAATTAAATAATAAGTTATTGGAAGATATTAACAAAAATGGAAGAGTTGGGAGTAAAAAAAATTGGACATATATTACAAGAAGGACTGTAGAGGAGAGAGAAATTGTCTTATTAGATGATGAGAGAATAGAATATAACTCTAGAGAGGAATTAGAGACAATCTTAAATAAATATATAAGGGATATAGAAAAGATGTTAGATGTACAGGACAGAATGATAACAAACATGAAAGCATATAGTAATGGAAGTATTAGATTTACAGAAAATGAATTGAATGAAGCAAGGAAAAAATGGAAATATAAAAAAGCAAAGGATTTATATGGATGGGCAGCAAAAATGGTGATGAATTTGGGAAATAGAGCAAAATTAAATCTATTATCATGTTATAAGATGGCTCAGAAGAAAGAATTTTCAGATAGGTGAAATAATACAAGAGTAAGGCTACTATTTAAAGGAAAGAATCATAGAAAGTTAACTATTTATAGATTAATAGTGGTAACATCAGTATTATATAAAGTTTTTTTTACATACATAGTAGTCCAATAGGTCACAAAGTGTATGGAATAAAATAATATAGTGGGAGAAATGCAAGGAGGTTATCAATTAGATAGGCATATAGGAGATAATTTATTTGTAGTTACACAACTTAGTAAATTTAGGAATGAATGGAGGTTTAGTGGATCTTATTAAGAGATTGTATGAAAAGAATTATTATGTATCAATTAGGAAATAAAGTATCAGCTAAAATTAAAAATGGGGTGGGACTAAGACAAGGATGCCCTATGTCATCTGTTTTGTTTTTGTTATATTTGAAGAAATGAAGAGAGCAATAAAAAGACTAGTAAGAGGGGTAGAAATACCATTAATAGGTGGCAAGAGAATATGTACATTATCAGTCTTCTATTTGCAGATGATATCATCTTGTGCACAGAAATTAGGGAGACATGTGCAAGAGTGGCTAAAGAGATAAGGATTAAATTTATTGAAGAAATATCAAAAGTAATGATAATAAATACTGGGGAAAGATAAATAATTTTTATTGAGGATATAAAACTAAATGTGGTGAATAGCTATAACTATTTGGAAATTATCTTAAGTAATCAGAGAAATTCTTGGATGATTGAGAGAAAAAATTGATAAATGAAGTAAACAAAAAAAGGGATTAGTAAAAAAAAAATTAACAGTGTTTTCATACAATAAATATGATATATCTAGAATTGTATGGAAGGAAGTTGCAGTATCAGGGATAAATTGTGGGAAAGATGTGGTATGTGTTAGTAAAGGGGTGTTAAATCATCTAGAAAAAGTACAAAGAGAATTAGGAAAACATACATTAGATGCAGATTTGAGGACAGCAAAGGGGGAAATTCTGAAAGAAATGGGATGGTCAAGTTTTTATATGAAAGGTGCAAAACACAAACTGAAAATGTTCAGTAGATTGCAGTTTATGGATAATAAGAGATTAGCCAAAATAGTATTTAATTGGGTTATTAATAAATGGTAGAATGAGTGGGAAATATAGTACAATATGCAGAAGATTTGGATAAAGAATTTATGTCAATATACTTATAAAAAACGTGGGATGATTTGTTAAGAGAATTCTTGTGTGATATAGTAGAAAGGATGGGGATAGAAGAATAGATGCATTACTAAAAAATAAAGAGTTAAGAGAGATGGAGAACTAGTATGGAGATAAAAAGAGTTTAAATACTGTACTGGTCAAAACATGTTTATCCATCTAACATGAGCTGGAACTCACAAAATTTACTTCAAACCCAGTCAAGTCTGAGATTTAGGTCAGGGACCATCCTGGATTCGAACCCACTCTCTAAGCCCCAGATCAAATACCTAATGGATAACATAATAGTGATGGCACATGAGAATTAATTTTAATCTGGCAGACTAGCAAAGCGGAGAAGACAATGAGACTTCTATTACTATGACTAAACTAAAATATATATAAGCATGGCTATACTTTTGGAAGTGGAGAAAAGAGGAATTTGAACTACTCAGACAAGTTGGATAATAAAAATTAGTTTAATATAATGACAAATTATTTACATATATTTATAAATTAAGTACATTAGTATGTGCGTGAATGAGCAAGCGGTCTACCAAATGATAGATAATTATATATTGTCATTCACGCTATTATTTCTCATATGTTCTTTTATTAGCTAAATAATATATTATAAACACACATATTTGGTGGGTCCAATATTAAAATGCCAATCAATTATTAGAAAGAATTTACATAAAATTGCTATTAACACTTTTATATACGGTTCTGAAAATGTGGTGACTAACAGATGATTTGGGGGAGCGTTCTGAGATTCATTATATATATATATATATATATGAGAAAACTATTTTCATTATATATATATATATATATATGAGAAAACTATTTTCACACCATTATGGTCGTGAAAATAAGTAAAATACATTTGAAAATTACATATTTGATTATATGATCAAATACTTAATGAAAATTCTTTTAATTAGCGCTGGTAAGAAGAACGCTTTATTTTTCCCACAGCAAATACTCTTAAATACATAAATAACAAATTACAATGGTGGGATTGTATAATAAAACTAAAATAATATTAATATAGGGTATATGAGCACAGACTTTCAGATGACCCATCACTCTCCACTCTATCTAATATCACTGATACACTCAAGCACATATATGCTGAAAAGATAAATAATCACCAATATATGTATTTCATGCTAAACCAGCAATCATCAGTTGGTCCAGATTATCATCTCCCACACATATATAGCATGAAATATGTATATTGGTGATTATTTATCTTTTCAGCATATATGTGCTTGAGTGTATCAGTGATATTAGATAGAGTGGAGAGTGATGGGTCATCTGAAAGTCTGTGCTCATATACCCTATATTACATATATAGACACAGGTATATAATAAGCCTGTGTTTCAGTTATTAAAATAATATTAGTAATTAATCTTTCTAGTAATATTTGGCATTGATATATATTTTGAGCAGAGTGCACTTTTAATATTAGAGCACTAAAACTGGGTGATGAAGCAAAAGAAATAAATATATGAAGAAGTTTGAGGTGCTGACATTAATAACCAAAAAATAACAGAAAAAGTCATGCTTCTGAATGAAAGATGAAATGGATAGGCATGCTGTGGTCATCACCAACATGCAGGCCTTTTTGTACAAGGAAAATGGATAGGCATAGTGTGGGCCAGACTTAGGGAATCACCACCAGAGGCCTTTTTATATGAAGAAAGTGGAGAGGCAAAGCATGTGCCAGACTTAGGGAATCACCACCAGAGGCCTTTTTATACGACATAAATGATCCTGGGTAGATCAACTATCCCCAGGGCAAGACTTGAGAAATAAATCTATGGATTCGAACTTGACACAACCCCCAGATTAGAAGAATAGAAGCATGTAATATATATAAGCACAAAGATAAGGCCGAATGTCAGTAACACAGTAATGATAAATGTCACTAACGACCTTGAATAAGTTTACTGCTTTAAAAATAAATGACCCTAGTTTGAATGCCATATTTTATACAGATAATACACTATGCAGTTATATATATATATATATATATATATATATATATATATATATATATATATATATATATATATATATATATATAGAGAGAGAGAGAGAGAGAGAGAGAGAGAGAGAGAAAATTTCCCTAAATAAAATATACATCAAGATTTTACTTAGTAAAAGAAACATTAATATTTACCCCCTTCCCTTTTCTGCTATTTAAAATAAATCAATCCCACCTTCATTGATTTTACAATAACTGGAATATATAAGTACTGTATTTGATATTTTAAAAGTATGTAAAAATAAAAGAAAGCTATCAGTTACAGAAAACAACTACTAGGTCACCTTTTCAGAAATGAATAAATAATATTTTAAAATTTCAAAGCATTAATTAGCCTAAGTTCTGGATTTACCCCAGGTAGAAAATACAGAGTTAAACAAATAATGAATTGTTTTACTAAAAACGAACCTAAAATGTTGATTCATAAAAAAAAACAAAACAATCTGGTGAACATATTAATTCATAATGCATTATGTTTAAAATAGGGACATTAATAACCTAGCTTCATGGAGGTTTACTTAAAAAAATTTACAGAAAAGATCTTTATAAATTAAGCTTGCCAGTTTGCTTGAGGTTGGCATATTAATAATAAAAGTACGCATATAAAATCAAGTAATAAATAATAGACCGCACCAAGGTTAAAGAAAGTTAGAGCATATGAGAGAGATTAAATTTATAGAAATAATTTAAGAGCAATTTACATATTATATTAGAAATAAAATTAAATAATACATTAGGAGAAGAAGTCTTCATACAGAGATTGAAATTAGTTAGACTAGCTTGACTTGCGGCTTGAAAATTTACCTTGCACCATTTTAAGAGTTCATATTTCAAAGTCTGCTCATGCATGGCAATTGATTCTTAAATAACAGCAAGCTTTTATTCAGCATTCCATAATTATCCAGTCAGGCATTTACTTCATTCTATGGAAGCATGATATAACTGCAGTGGAAGATGACCCACACGGGTCAGAAAGGTGATGAACTTTCAATGCTTACATTTCAACACAGCTTGGAATATGTTCATTGCAGTTCATTCAGTAGTAGCTAATCCCCTCATGATTTAAAAACTGGTCATATTATACTTTGCCTAAGTATTTCTGGAATGCTTTTAATTATTTAGTTCATTGTTTTTGAAAGATGCAACATTAGACAACATCCAAAAATAAATTCAAATTTATTTCCAGATTAGAGATAGATTTGACAAAAATGTTTATGACAAAAGAAAATCTTTAATCTTAATCCCATTTTAAGTAAAAACTTTAATTAAAAATACCTTCCCCAGATTAAAACAATAGTGTTTCCAACCTTTTAATTATTTTTGGATAATTAACAGTTGCATCTTCCATATTGGATTTTATAAAGTACAGTTTAATAGGAAAAAGTACTTTAAAAAGAAAAAGTTTAAAATGACATATAATAAAATATTTACAAAAAAAATCAATATTTTGTTAGTATTTTGCTCCTATATATATATTTGAGCCACACCTATGTACCTTAATAAAAAGAATTAATAATCATAAAAAGAATTAATAATAATTTTAAAAAAATTATTAGTGAAACATTAAAATTTTATAACTTAGGAGCACATCTCAAATATATATATATATATATATATATATATATTTGAGACATAAATATATATATATAGATATATATATATATATATATATATATATATATATATATGAAAAGAAAGTTACTGTTAACACTAACTGAAATAATTATAGAAAATATACCAACCATCATACAATTACAAATATCCAGTAACGCCCTCAGTTTAAAGATCTATATCTCAATAATAGCAAACCTCAAAATGAATCATTTTGAGGTTTGCTATTATTGAGATATAGATCTTTAAACAGAGGGCGTTACTGGATATTTGTAATTGTATGATGGTTGGTATATTTTATATATATATATATATGATTTAAGGAGTGGGATGGGTTATAGGGTGTAAATACAGGTTAGTAGATGAAACTATGAAGCTCAATCTTAAGCTAAGATCGACTGCTTCATTTCTCCTCACATACAATGAAACAAAAACAAAAACATTAAAAAAACCCATAGATTTATTTTCATTTTCCATAGATAGTTGAGCTATCCGGAACCTCATTTATTTAATATAAAATGCAAACCCAGAAAAAAAAACAAGCACTCTGTGTTGTCAAAATCATGTATTCATTCAACAAGACCAATAATCCAAGCAACAGTACCTTCAATCCAACCATGCCAAGATACAAATATCAGGACAAGGGTGAATCCTAACCTATTTGCCTGAACCTGAACTATTGCTTTTCTGACTAATGGATAACATTTGTGATGACACTAGAAATCCTTAGTTTTATTCCATTCCAGCTGGAGGTCATGGTTTACAAAGAGACTCAAAATAATAAAGGGTTTATATGAGAGATTAATGATTTAGTGAATTCTGATGATTGCAAAATGGTACAGATGTGATTTGATATCGATTACTAATGTTTGGTCTGTAAGAAATATAATTCTTTATGGCAACATTACAAAGAATTGAATTTAAATCAAAGAAATATAAATAACTAGGGTAATTAATATTAGAGATTCAGAGTGATGACAAACTAAGCTAATTTAAAATAAAAATATTACAGGAATTTATTAAGGAATTGTGTTATTGTTATACAAAATAAGTTGAGTTTTGTTTATACAACTAGGTTATTATATTTTATGAATTCGTTTTGATGCAGCTTTGATAACAAAGTAAAAATTTGATAATTGGTCTGCCAAGAACCAATCAGCAATAAAATATTGAAGCAATGGATCTGAAGTCCGATCCATGCTTCATAGCCTTCTATAAACTTACTTAGTATTATAGACCTGAATTAAGTTTATAGTCCAATATCAGCAGGGTTTTGCATTAAAGCTAAAATTAATTATGGTTATATAATTTGTATTGCATTTAAACATTTTATTAAATAAATTCCATTCTAAGATTAGATTTCTGTTAATAAAAATTGCTTGTAAAATCTATTAGTCAAACATATAAATATATATATATGTCAAGCATATATATATGAGTTAATGCAAAATTCTGCTGAAATAAAATACTTATTTTATTAAAAGGAATAAGAATATATTTTTCTTTTTAAATCTTGTTAAAATATTTAGTATGATTTGATTTTGAGATAAGCCCACCAACATTTTCTAAAAGAATGTATATTTTTAATTAATTAGCCCATTCAAGGCAAATTAAAGATGGCCTTCTCTTTCTTTTTTAATTAATAAAATTCAAAGTTTAAAGAAAGAAATTAAGAGTAAAAAAGTAAAGGTTATTTTTAGAAAGTGTTACCCTGAAACAAAGGAGCATGGGGGCTTATCAAGGTCTAAGATCATACAAACAATAGAAGGTATCTGGCAAAGAGGGTATAAATAGAAGTGAGATCAAAAGACTTGATGATTCAAAATTTTCTTGCTGGCATTCAGAGTTTTCTTGCTGGCATTCAGATTTCTCTTTGGAGAACGCTTTCAGATTTTGCTTTTGCTTGTTGAGATTTTTATTGGAGAAGTTTGAACATGCTCAAGCTAAAAGTCATATAAATTTGATGGATTCTACTATGCTTGGCTAGGCAAATAAATAGATTTGCCTATTGCTGAGGTTCCTAAATACCATCCAACATGCCGTAGTATCCACCTAATAGTGATTTGAACTCTGTGCCATGTCTGTAGGATTTTTTGTGAAACTATGCTACATATTTTCATTGTCTGGACAAATACCTATTGATGGACAGATCAAGCTACACTCGTCGATGGAACATGACCAAGGAACCAGGACGGTAATAGTATCTCTCCTCCATTGAACTATTTACTTTCTATTTTTTTATTCATACCCTTTTTTAAGTGTTTCACTGAATTATATTATAAATTGTTGTATTTAATTATATTTGTAATGTAACCATTTTTTTTATTAGACTAGTCTTAGATATATATTGTATGATCATCTATCTATATTTAACCTTTTTCCTTCATTATTCTTCATTACTAACATGTACATATATTTTGTAGTCCATTGCGGTTAAGCTTAAAAGTTAATTTTTTCATTTAAAATCTCTTTCCAATTTTATTTACATTTCTAAATTCCATACCAGTAAGTGTCCTTTGTTTGCCAACTTGATCTCCTCGATAACGCCTCTTTTGTCTGCCACTGGCTTATTACGTGTATCAGATTTAGCTATATATGTTTTAAATAATGTTTAAACTCTGTTTTAGTGCAAAGCAATTAGAAAATGCTTTGCGAAAGATTTCTATTATTGTACTTTATCGAGGAGATTCGAGTTGACAATTTTAATAAAATTGGGAAGAAAAGATTTAGACCACAAACATATTAATCTGTTTTTAGTGTCTAATTAGTTTTCATTAATTTAGGGGAATAGCAGAGGCCATTAAATCCTTATTCATATTTTAAAGTTGTTAATTAAACATATTATTTAACTAAAATAGCTTGAGTTTTCTAATTTTATTGTGATGCTTTAGTTTGCTTTTCCAATGATCCAGGCATGCAAAACACATTTTTCGTAGCACTTTTATGCACATTTAACTATTTAGCTCAGTAGGTGTTCCCATCCATGTCTCTACCTCTGTTGCTAAGCTTTGTGGCCGGTGAGAAAATAATTTATGTGTGTCTCAGATAATGTTGTTTGTTTGTAATCAGCTTTGAGAATAGGCAAATAGGGCAGAGGTCATAGTATTCTTGATTTAATATCTCATGTATGGATGGTCTCGAGGTACTTTCGCCTAGTATTCGAACTGGGTTAAACCAACATACATCATCTGACTGTCACAATATCATTAGCCCTCTTTAAAAAATTATAATAAATCTATTCTATATAAAAATAACAAGACATGAGTGATGTGTATTTAAAACACTATTCCATTTAAATCAGTTGCCTATAATGAGTGTGGAAAGCAAAATAGTTCTTAAATAAATAATTGACAATTATATAGTCAGATTTAAGTAATTAATGGGATTGGTTTGTGAAGGATGTGCCATCTCGGCAGAAAGCATTTCAGATTTGTAAATATATATATATATATATATATATATATATATATATATATATATATATATATATAATGATAAAGGCAGTATGATATTATAGATTACAACAAAAGAATAGATTTACGAACCTCTTGGTAGCCTTGCCAAAAGAAATCCCTGGTATATACAGGTAGATGATAAGAGAAATGCTGGACCACCAGCCAAAACATATCTCTGAATAGTAATATTAGATTTCATGTGCTGGACTTTCCATACACATTTCAATTGCAATGCCTGAAAAAGGGTCTCTTAGTAGGAAGTACATCTACTTTGAGGAAAAGTAAGAGACCAGACTGGCCACCCTTAAAACCCTGAAGACCTCAAGAGATAATTAACAAAGCAAGAACAATATTAATAAATGAATGGTTACAACTACAAAATACATAATGCCCCAGACATTTATATACATAGTGGATCACTAACAATCATAATAAATCAATTCCTGAATAAAATAATTGGCTCCCTGACTCAACAGAATGTCCCCCAGAAACCCTGGGCCACCAATAAATGAAACATAAAATATAATATAAAGGAAAGGCAAGAATTAAAACAAAAATATAAATTGTTTTCCACACTTTCCAAATATTTCATGTATTAGTAAATTATTAAATAATTCATTATCGATAATTACAAAACAAGACTGTCTTTTAATTAACATAGAAGGGGCATTGGTTATCAAACTCACTTCTGGTGAAGTTTGACAACATACAGCATAATAAATTGTACATCACAATTTTAATATTTTACTGACAAATAAAAAAATATATGTATGAAACATATACTGATAAAATGTTATGATAGATGTGCTTTCAATGATTTTCTTTCAAGACATTTATTTTATAAAAAATTTAATAGACTTTACTTAACCAATTTAGTAAAAATAAATTATTATCTCCAAGATAATTACTAGGGCAATTTTAAATTGGAGATAATAATAATATACCTAACTTTTAAAATAATTTCAATTATTAAAATAAATTTATAATATAAGAGGTATAAAACTAAACAAGCTTTTTTATTAATTAATTTAAGAGAAATAAGTCTCCTGTAAAGATTTTTAACTGGAGAAAATAAAAGAAAAAGGGTTTAAAGTTAGTTACTCATTGAGTTTTATACTTGGCAGCTTCAGTAAGTCAATATTATAAATAAACCAACAAAAAATTAATTTAAATTTGCCGCATCAAAATAATTAAGATTTTTTATAAGAATTGATATTTTTGAATTTAAAAGAAAAAAAAAATAAAAGACACATTTTAAAATTAAGTTGTATAAACATTACAGATATATATAATATAAATTAATATTGATTTAGAAAACAAAGTAAGCTAGAATCATAGGCTTGTGGTAAATTGGAGGTCACCTCAGAACCAATTGGTAGAAACAGGCAGTTATAAAATCAGATCATTTAGCAGACTTCCTTGATACAGTATAGTCTCAGGCTAGGTGTTGAGAGCACTGGAATGGCATTGTGATGAGTTGGTGAAAACAGAGATCTGAAAAGAAAATGGCTGATCTTTTCATTCCATCATTCTTTAGGCAAATGTACTATAAATACCAATCATTTCTCTTCAGTGAACTGTTCTTTAATAATCTTATCAATATTTTCTGCTATTTATTTGATCTGGCCTTATCTATATGATTCAATCTACATTGACAACTACCAATTGCAATTGCTCTAAGTGGTTCTCTGAGGTTGGTGTCTGCTTGGGAGGGAAATCTACAATCCTGATTTCAACATGCCCAAGGGTTCATTCTGGTAATTAAAAGAAAACAGCAACAAGCATGACTAAGTTTATCAGTCATCATATTAACAAAGCCTACTTAATTAAGATTTAGATTTAAAAACAATGTAAATTTTATTCACAAAATTTTTAGGAATTTGGTACATTCTATAAATAATATGATGACTTCAAAACCTAATTTTTGATATAAAACTTAAGTAGAAATTTACAAAATATTCCTTACAAATATTAGATTGTTTACATAATTGATCCTTTAATGTACACTTAACAAAAGATAAATGTAAAATGCTACCGACTGATTAATTGGCAAAATGAACTTTAATAAAAGAATTTAAAATATTTCTAACATTTTATAGATATCTAGGATTCAATTATTTACTTTGTGCCAATTTAATAAAATAAACAAACATACATTTCTATAAATATTATAAAATAAATAAACTATTATAAAAAGGTTAGTCTTAATTATAAAATAAAATTAATGAAATATAAATTAGATAAAGATTATAATATTGATTACAAATATTGATTATAATGAAAGATTATAATATTAATTACAAATATTGATTATAAATATACTACAACCTATTATGAGATGGGTGTCAGTTAATATACAAGATTGTGTTCAAACCCATACTAGTGCTGATGACATTGGCACTAAGTGAAGCAGAAATATGTACTATATTTCCAGCTTCAATATATAAAACTAAACAGAATATTGGGTGTGAGTTACTTTATGATAATAGCAAAGAAAGTAGTATACTGCTTAAGGCTCAAACATGATCTTTAGCAACAAGGGAATACACATATAAATAGAAAAATATGGTTGAGTTATGCAATCAAGACTAAAAAAATATTAGGCATCTGTTAATTGAATGCAAATGCTTGAAAGCAGAAAGGGTACAAATAATGAAGTTGTGGGAGAATAAATATAAACAAAGTGATTATACAGAATGGTGAGTATGCTGGGTTTAGAGAAAGATAAGGGGATTTAGTTGTAAATGCTATAGATCTGACAATTATGTGGTGGAAATGGGATAGAGGAGTATAGTGAAAAGTATGGGGTAAACAGTGTGAGAAATGTAAGGTGAGGGTCACTACAAGGCATTTTAATGAAAAGAATGGTCCTCTTTTTTATTGGAAAGGACAGAATAAATATTTAAAATAAGTCATACTACTTTTAAAGCTATATTTTAAATTAATTTATATTATATTAATTGACATTTGTGAAAATTTTCGACTTACACATTGGCAATATCTATTCAAATTGTGACGTATTTAAATATAAGCCATTTGCTGTGATTAGTATTATGTAATATATTTAGATTAATACTCAAATTACTGGTTTATTAAGTAAATGAAATACTCTCAATCCAAAGCATAAGGCAGAGGAAAGGATGCCATCTTTTCTCATTACCTCATGTTGTTTTGTAGAACCTTTTCTAAAGCAATTTGTAAAGAAAGCATGAATATTTTTTTAATTCACTCATATTTGAAATTGATTTATGTTATTTTAATTGCCATGCAAAATTTTTCAATTTACACTTTGTCAATTCAGATTCATATATATATATATATATATATATATATATATATATATATATATATATACTCATACATACATATAATGAATATGTATACATTATATTTGTATTCTTATTATATTTATAAAAATAAATATATAAATTAGTAAGTTAGTATTTTTCATTGTTTAAAATGAAAAAAAAAATGTTGAGAAGATGGTTGAAAAGGTAATAAATGATGTTTGGGTTCACTTAGTTTATCGAATTAAAGGAAATGAAATTAACTTAGTGTTTTAATATCGAATTGTATTGTAACAATGTAGAATGCATATGCTTCCTCAAGCTCATGCAGCTCAATATAAAAATATATATTACAATAATTGTATTTTTTGTTAGAAGTCTAAGGATTCTATTTTTGTCAGCTATATCCTCATAAAAACTTATACTATGTTCAATTTAAAAGAACAGTATAAGATAAAATCTATATTTTGAACAATTTAATACTCATTAGAAGAAATTTCTAATATTTGTTTAAAGAAAGTAATTTGAATATATTTTCATGTTCTATAAAAAATGTTCAAATTACATGTTCTAAAATGTAAACTTTATTTTAAAAAACTTCAACTAGATTTAATGTACTTTACATTATAAGGAAAATGTAAAGTGGGTAGAACACCAATTGATCATGGGATATATAAAATGCACTGGCCTAGTCAAATATATATGTGTGAATAACATCTTTTCCTGAATGCCTTAAAATTATATAAAAGTTCGATTTTCAAAATGGAATTATAATTGTTAATAAAGAAATTGTGTATTAAGAAGATGGAATCTACATACAAAGAGGAAACTAAATGTCAACTTGGGATATCCAATTATTCTCTTTAATGTCTAACAATGAAGGAATTAAAAATTGTGTCTTTGAAGGATTTTCATTCGTGAATGCCAGGAACATCTGAGACTATTGTATTAACTTTTATAAATACCATTTAATTTTTTAAAAATTATAATTGGGAAAGATTAATTTCATTTCCTTTTATTATCATAAATGAATAATAAGAGAGAATTAATAAATTAAAATATTTTTATTTATATTTATGATTAATAAAGATTTAAATATAGGTTAAGAAATATTAATATGGGAAAGAGATAAAGTGAACTTGGAGGTATGAGATTAAATTATTTTTAAATTTACATACTATTATTTTTTATGACATGACACTACATTGTTGATACTAATCCAAATAGTCTAATAACTGTATGTATGATAAGTGAATAAATGATTAACATTGTTGTGAAATATACATTTTTATATTAATAAATATAAATTACGTACAATCATTTGAATGAATGAAAATATTATATATAAATGATTGGATTATTATTTGTATAATCTAATTATTATAGAATAATGTTAATATAAAAGTCTTAAAGTTTGGATACTTATACTTTATATACACCGTAAAATCACATAGTGTTATAAGTTAGAAAATATATCTACCGTAAGTAAATAGAATATTTATATTTTTAATATAAGGAGGTAGATATATAAATAATTTTTTATATATTGTAAAATTTAAGTTATTTAATTGTTAAATAAATAATTATGTTTTTTTTATATTAAATTAAATGAAGTCTTCAATTTTGTTTTATTTAATTTAAAGAGTTAGTGAGATTTGTTATTAATATTACTTTAGAATATTGATAGGAACCCCTGAAGAGAGTAAATTGTTAAACTTCCCTGAGTTTGAAATCTGAGCATAACGGTTAAGTCAATTAAGGTGAAAAGTGATTTGATGTAGTTTAGATGAAATAATTTATTAATAATAAGTTATTTGTTGAGAACATATATAGTTTTATATCAAAATTAAATCACATCATTCATGGTATCCTATATGAAGACCTTAAATCTGACTATAGTGAGATGCGGCTGCCTTAACTTGTCTTATTGAGAGGGTGCATACCATTACATATGGCACATCCAAGTGAGGCTCTAAATTATACTGTTACAATATATATATATATATATATATATATATATATATATATATGCGTTAAATTTAAATTTTAATACTTGACTTTTTTGTAAATATCTAATACTGAACTAAATGCACAAACGTTCAAAATGCACAAATAACAAATTATTAATTTATTAATGTTTGATTTAAATATTAAAATAAGATTAGCTTTAAAAAAATATAGAATCGAAGCAAAGATTTTAATCTTTAAATAAAATATAATAAAAAACCTTTTGATTTTAAAAAAATAATGAGAGTTTTTAATCTTAAAAATAAAATAAAAATTACAAACAGATCCTTAGGGCAAAATGACCATTGAGAAAATGATTATGGAATAGAAACAAAAGACTTGCTTTTCCCACCCAGAGCTAGAGACACAGACCTCAGTGGAAAACCCAAAATCACTTAGCCACAAATCCAAAATCTATTTGGCGACCAACTCAATGAACCAATGAAATATAGATATGAAATATGTTTGATGAATCCTGAATTCCAGAGATAAGGGGCCTGAGGACTATAAAAAGAAAATCCAAAACAATAATTAATTGGAGAGAATTAGAATTTTGAATCCGTTTTGTTGTTGCTGAAAAATTAAAATAAATATTGTCACTGTTACCAAAAATGTAATATGTTTCATCATGCTTCCTTCGGTGTGGCCGGCTGAAGACAGCTTTCATCTCCACGGATCCCAAGATTGAACCACAGATTCCATCTTCAGAAATCATCATAAGTCTTCATAGATGTTTGTCATGAAGGAACGAGCTCGGACAAAGGGAAGTATAATTTATAAATAATTGAAATATGAAATATAAACTCTTAAATTTAAAATTTTTGAACTTTATTTGTTTCTAAAAATGAACTATAAACTTTCTTTCCTGAACAAACCTGAACCTTATCTATTATAAACTTTTCCATTTTAAACTCTGATCAAAAGTTAACGTAATCTCTTAATATATATATATTATTCATGTTTAATAAGATCTGTTTGTAATGGGGTAGGGGTTTGCTATTGCAAACGAATTTAAAGATGAAAATACTTATTGTTGTTTGTGAATTATTAAATTTTAAAAATAGGTTAAAAATAGTATTTGTGAAAAAAAAATGAGTTAAATATAATGTGTCATTTTAAAATGATTTAAAACCGTAAACTAAAAATTTTTTTTGGGGAAATGAATTAATAAAATGATTTAAATGTTAGTTGAGTGTAGATGGCTGCTAGACTCATTTAAGTATATGTTAGTTTAAAAAGGGTTTTGATTTCGGACTATTTGTTTTGTAGTTGTGTCAATGCTGGTGGAGAGATATATGGACATTTATATCGATGTTATGTGAAGTGTGTTAGCATGTAGGGCGATGAGTCCAACTGAATTCATGACCCCAAAGAGGTAGTCATATCTTTGAAATGGATGCAGACATATTTCCTGCACCATTGACCTATTCCAGCTCTATGGATTGAGAAGATAAGTCATCAAGATAGGACTATTCTACCATCCATACGTAGCATTTTCTCTTTATATTACATGCATGATTCCTTTACCAGATAGAAGTACATTCCTATACTGGTTGAAGCTCATGTTTTCTCCAATAATATCACACTGTTCAGATGCACATTCCTGTCAGCATGATTCTATGCTAACATATTCACATTGCATTGGTTGCTGATATATATCTGGAAGTGAGAGTTGGCATGGCTGCGGACTTTTAGCCTGGAATCAAATGTTTTGAAGATCTTTTAAATGCATTGTCTGGGTAGCTCATCTATACTCAACATTTCTAAGATTAAAAATAAAAGTTAGAACAAATAAAAATAATAGTAAATGATAATGAAACAAAATAATTTTTTTTATATAATTATTTTTCAAGTTTTGTGTGTCGTCACTTATATATATGCATGAATAAAATCTTTTTGTGTTATTAATACTGACAGTGATTGCATTTATTATTATTTATTAAAAGAAATATATTTAATAAATGTTTTAAACCTCTGCTACTCCATGAGCTAGTGGCAAGGGCTGGCAGTCGTGATCTTAACAGCGCATATCTGCCTACTCTATAAATTTTCCAGGTTCAAAGGCCTGGTGGCGCCCTGTAGTGGAAGATACAGTAAGACTGGATATTTCATCATCTTTCCTGACCATTATAAATGGCTGCCCAGATGTGGCATGATATTCATTAACCATGAATACCCTGATCAAATAAAATAGTTTAGGAAATAGTGTGAATAGCACCCTGAACATCAGAATATGTATAGTAGGAATAAGTTGTGATAAGATGTGACTGTCAGGTAAAATATGATCATCAAATAACTTTAATTTTTATATTTAAAAAGAAAAGGGAATGATTTACTAATTTAAAAATAGGCTCACAAAAAAAAAAAAAACTTTAACGCATTATTATTGCCATTTAGTATTAACTCTAACTAAAGTAATTTTTTTATCATCTTTAAAAAATAAGTTCAGTGATATAATGGTCCAGAAACATGATGAAATATCCAGTTTTATCGTATCAGCCACTACAGGTCGCCACCAGGCATTTGAACCTGGAAAATTTATAGAGTAAGCAGATACATGCTGTTAAGATTACGACCACCAGCCCTTGCCATTAGCTCATGGAGTATCAGAGTTTTAAAACATTTATTAAATATATTTCTTTTAATAAATAATAATAAAAGCAATCACTATCAGTATCAATAACACAAAAAGATTTTATTCACACATATATAAGTGACGACACACAAAACTTGAAAAATAATTATATAAAAAAAAATTATTTTGTTTCATTATCATTTACTATTATTTTTATTTGTTTTAACTTTTATTTTTAATCTTAGAAAAGTTGAGTATAGATGAGCTACCCAGATGACACAATTAAAAGATCTTCAAACATTTGATTCCAGGCTAAAAGTCCACAGCCACACCAATGCTCACTTCCAGATATATATCAGCAACCAATGCAATGTGAACATGTTAGCATAGAATCACACCGACAGGAATGTGCATCTTAACAGCATGATATTATTGGAGAAAACATGAGCTTCAACCAGTAGAGGAATGTACTTCTATCTGGTGAAGGAATCATGCATGTAATATAAAAAGAAAACATTATGTATGGATGGGAGAGCAGTCCTATTTTGCTGACTTATCTTCTCAATCCATCGAGCTGAAAAGGGTCAATGGTGCAGGAAATATGTCTGCATCCATTTCAACAATATGACTACCTCTTTGAGGTCATGCAGTCAGATGGACTCATCACCTTAGGTGCTAACACACTCCACATAACATTGATATAAATGTCTATATATCTCTCGGCCAGCATTGACACAACTATGAAACAAATAGTCTGAAATCAAAATTTTTAAACTAACCTATATTTAAACGAGTCTAGCAGCCATCTACACTCAAGTAACATTTAAATCATTTTATTAATTTATTTCCCAAAAATAATCTTTAGTTTACAGTTTTAAATCATTTTAAAATGACACATTATATTTAACTTTTTTTTTTCACAAATACTATTTTTAACCTATTTTTAAAATTTAATAATGCACAAACAATGATAAGTATTTTCATCTTTAAATTCATTTGCAATAGCATACCCCCACCCCATTACAAACAGATCTTATTAAACATGAATAATAAATATATATATATATATATATATATATATATATATATATATATTTTTTTAAGAGATTATATTAACTTTTGATCAGAGTTTAAAATGGCAAAGTTTATAAAAGATAAAATTCAGGTTTGTTCAGGAAAGAAAGTTTATAGTTCATTTTTAGAAACAAATAAAGTTCGAAGATTTTAAATTTAAGAGTTTATATTTCATATTTCAATTATTTATAAATTATACTTCCCTTTGTCTGAGCTCTTTCTTTCATGACAAAGATCTATGAAGACTTATGACAATTTCTGAAGACAGGATCCATGGTTCAATCTTGGGATCCGTGGAGATGAAAGCTGCCTTTGGCCGGCTGCACTGAAGGAAGCACAATGAAACAGATTACATTTTTGGTAACAGTGACAATATTTATTTTAATTTTTCAGTAACAATGAAACAGATTCAAAATTCTAATTCTCTCCAATTAATTATTGTTTTGGATTTTCTTTTTATAGTCCTCAAGCACCTTATCTTTGGAATGCAGGATTCATCAAACATATTTCATATTTATATTTCATTGGTTCATTGAGTTGGTTGCCAAGTAGATTTTGGGTTTTTTACTAAGGTCTGTATCTCTATCTCTGAGTGGGAAAAGCAAGTCTTTTGTTTCTATTTCGTAATCATTTTTTCAATGGTCATTTTGCCCTAAGGATCTGTTTGTAAGTTTTATTTTATTTTTAAGATTAAAAAATCTTGTTATTTTTTTAAAATCAAAAGGTTTTTTATTATATTTTATTTAAAGATTAGAGTCTTTGCTTTGATTCTATAATTTTTTTAAAGCTAATCTTATTTTAATATTTAAATCAAACATTAATAAATTAATTATTTGTGCATTTTGAACGTTTAGTTCAGTATTAGATATTTACAAAAAAGTCAAGTATTAAAATTTAAATGTAATGCATATATATATCCTGGTACTATATATATATATATATATATATATATATATATATATATATATATATATATATAAACACACACTTTATAGCACCTTAAATTTTATTAATGAATTTCTTTATGTAATGTTTTCCTGAAGGTTTGTGATGCATTTTAGATGTGTTTACATCATATTCGTGGCACATTACTGATTATTAAGCTATGTATACCGATTATTTTCATCATCTAGAATTAATTATTAAATATTTTTTTTACAAAAATTCAAACTTTATATAAGCTTTTCAAATGTGTTCAATTGTTAATCCAAAATATTATTTTAAATAAAATTCCCTCATCACAAATTTTTAGACAAACATTATGTGCATACATATATATATATATATGATAACAGATGGCATTCTACCAAAAACACCATCAAGCGTAGTTTTCTGTTTACATAAACGTCAGAGCGAGTATTCACTATCTCTAACTTTAATTCCACTTTCAGATCATGATTTCAAGCTATTTGCTAGCTGAATAGAAACTGTTTCATAAATGCTCAGTGTTTGGGTTTTGATCTAGTTTCTTATTCCTGTCTTTCACTGACGATAGCAAATAGCTTGAAATCATGATCTGAAAGTGGAATTAAAGTTAGAGATAGTGAATACTCGCTCTGATGTTTATGTAAACAGAAAACTATGCTTGACGGTGTTTTTGGTAGAATGCCATCTGTTATCATAAATACAAGCGTCAGCAAGTTTTTTAACTTGTGTTTTTTTGTTTTTCATAAATGTACCTTTGAGGTCTTTCTTGCAATGATGTATATTGCAGAGGCTTCTACTATGTAGTGATGCTGAACTGAGATCAGACCCATGTAGCTATCTGGCTTGCTATGCTGAATTTGAAGACATTAACATGTCTAAGAGATTCACGCTTGCAAGCTGAATAGAAACTGTTTCATAAATGCTCAGAGTTTGTGTTTAGATCTAGTTTCTTATTCCTGTCTTTCACTGATGATAGCAAATAGCTTGAAATCATGATCTGAAAGTGGAATTAAAGTTAGAGATAATGAATACTCGCTCTGACGTTTATGTAAACAGAAAACTACACTTGACGGTGTTTTTGGTAGAACACCATCTGTTATCATAAATACAAGCGTCAGCAAGTTTTTTAACTTGTGTTTTTTTGTTTTTCATATATATATATAATTGCTTATTTGAAAAGATATGATTTAAAAGCCATGAGAGAGTCAATTGAAATATTAAAAAGATCTACTGGTTTAAATAGGGCTGATAAAGCCCAATGTATTCTAGCTATGTGGAAACCTCTCATTTTATCTAATATTAACTTAAAATTAATAGGTGAAAAAACTGAGGGAAATAAATATTTTGATAAGCCTCACATTGTGAATGTTGAACTATTTCAAATTAAATCTCATTTCTCATCTTTCACTGAATCTCATGTTATTGTTTGAGATCTAACAATTTTTCTTTCAAAAGTTAACCTTGATAATGGTGGTTGCTAGTCTGTTGAAATACTGGATTGTAATGCAAAATAATACATGGTTTATACCCAAACATATTATATTATCTACATCATATAACTGTGAAAACATTATATATATATATATATATATATATATATATATATATATATATATATTGTAACCCTTGATTTATTTCTTATATAAACCAATGATAGAAAAATAAACTATTTATAGGCAAAATTTTTTTTTTTAGTTTAAGAAAATTGAAAAACTTTATTTGGAGAAATTGTGTAGCTTAAAGTTAACATATAGAGGGAATCTGTTTGTATTTGTTAAAAATTATAACTAGCATTATGTAGAGAGAGAAGGGGGAATTGGCTTTTGTGTGTGCTGTAATATCTGAAAAATTAATATTTATATGTCTAAAATAAAAAGTCTGCTTGAATTGTAATATTTATAAATAAATGTAAAATTGAACTTGTTATAAATAGGTTTAAATTATAGGAAATTATAAGAGATATTTGTGCTAATATGAATTTGAACAAGCAGTTTTCTATTTAATATTGTGCATGCATATGTGTGTGTAATACAGATATATGGATTTTTTTCTTTTTTGTAGAAAATTATATATTGTGTTCTGTATTATTTGATATAGTATAAAATGAATTTATTTGTATGGAAATTTTATTGTTTTCAGCTCTAAACTAGATTTAAGTCTTAAATAAAGGAATTTTGTTTTTAAATCATATCTGTTTTACAAAATTGTTTAAATAATATCTTTACAAAGTTCTCAGTAATTGTATATATATTTTTTAAATGGTTTTCATAAATCACAGGCAATGTGTTCATGAAATTGGAGCTGAAAATGACAACCCAGACCTAACATTTAACAGGTGTAGTCAAAGGTTGATTCTGGAGAGAATCAAGATTAGAGAAAAACCAGACCTGGAAGGAAAAACTGACAGATTCCCCCCCCCCTTTTTTTTATAAAAGGAGCCAAGGAAAGTGAGGGGGGACTTGCTAATTCAAACTAACTTTATAATTCAATCTCTGAAAGTTTGCTCTAATTTTTTTAGCTCTCAAAAAATTGACTCAGCTTGTTAAAGGTGTATATAAATTACTTAAATATGAAGTGCTAATCCAGTTATAAATAGTGTACATTTCTCTTTCTCCAAAGTCAATGATGACCAAATTAGCTCAAAATAAAAGATTTTGTATTCAGTACCTCAATTTTTGTCTTTGGTTTGTCAAAGTTCCTTTAAAAAAGACATCTCAAGAATTGTATCCATGGTTGTTAATAAAACTTTAGAGAGAATGATCTAACTTTTATATAAAGTTAAATAGCCAATCCCTATTTTTAACTATAAAATCTGTTTGTTTTGATTGTGTTTTAAACCTAAAATGATAAAAGGAAAAAGCATCTAAATTCAAACCCAGGAAAGAAAATCTTCAAAATGTGAAAGTAATCTGCAGGAATCTTTTAAACTACTTTAATTATCAGTGTAGCTACCTCTTGATTAAAACATACAGTATGTGTGTCTATATAGTATCTATAACTATCTTCAAGACAAAATGAATTAAATGTTAATTAGTGTGGTGGAGAATGATAACAAGTCTTCAAACTTAGCCTCGAAGGAAAGAGACAATCATAATGCTTATTATTTATTATTTATTTTGCTTTATTTATATGTATAGCATATTTACTAGAAATTTAAAGATTATATTGATTTTAATTTTTTTTTAAAAATGTTAAAAAAAAGAGACAAATGATTTTGATTCATAAGACTCATTGAAGTAAAAAAAAAGCAAATTAAACCTTGTTAACATGTGTAATAATGAAGTATAAATGTATATGTATTTGTAAAAAAAAGATAGAAAATATTTTTTTTATTATCAAAATTATCTGCTTGGTATTAAATGTATGAAGAGTGATTGGATGATCATATGACAAAATCATTGCTATGCTATAATATGTTGATTTGATCTGTTATTGTTGTGAAGATTGGAGGGGTGTTACTGTGTGCTTGACTTTTAAAATTAAGATAGTTCATGGTTTTGATTCATGATCCAGTCAGACTTTGTAATTTCATTAAGATTATAATCGCCATATGTGTGTGTATATGTGAAACTATAAGTGCTTGTTATTACTGAGGTAGAGTTATCTTACTACCTCATAGATAGGAAATAAGTATCACATAATTTATTCACTATCGCAGTAGGAGATCCCATGGACCAGCTCTCAGCTTCATTTGTTTTTATTTAAGTAGGGAATTATTGATAGAGTTATTGTTAGAGTTATGGAAAATGTTGTACATGCCTATAAAGATTAAGTGTGTAGAGAAATAGTTCTTCACATGATTCTAGTCTCAGAGAAGACTTTTCTCTGACCAATGCAGACATTTGAAGTTGTGAGTTGTTGTTTTTTTCTTAATTTTCCTTACTGAGGCATTGATATGTGCATTAGGAAGCTGCATAGGGCTATGGAATATATAGAAAGTTTTGCGAGACAGGATAAAAATTGCTTTGACAGGACTAGGGTTTCAGTCAGATGTATGTGTTGATAAAGGGGATGACAAAGATTTTAATTCGGAAGCTGATCAATCTATAGTCGGAGTTTGTGAAGGATAATAAAATTGAATATCGTTAAGCTGGGGCAACATGCTGACCTATCAAAATATATACAGTTGCTAAAGTAGAAAGCATGAATATTTAGCATGCATAAATGTAAAATTATGGTTTTTATATTTAAACCCATTTGTTGGACCAATTAGAGATTTCACATGTCACATCATCTTTTCATAGGTAATATAAGAGGCATTATTGCCTGTTGGAATAATTAAAATTAGAATTATTGTAAAGTTGTTTTTGATTGCTGGAATAGTTCAATTTATGATTATTGTAATGAAAGGGGAGCAGCAATTTATAGGTTCTCTGAAAGTTAAAAGAGAATTTCATATTATACTTAAATACGGAATTCAAATTCTGATTCCGTGTGTAAGTGTATTAGTATTAATATTCAATTAATAGATAGGTCGAGACAATGATTAAGTTATAAAGAAATTTAGTTAATTTAAATATGTATTATTATTATTATTATTATTATTATTATTATTATTATTATTATTATTATTATTATTATTATTATTATTATTATTATTATTATTATTATTATTATTATTATTATTATTATTATTATTATTATTATTATTATTATTATTATTATCATGATTTAGTAAATTTCATATCATATTTAAGTGTAGTAATATTATAGATGTGTTTTTTTAATTATTATTATTGTAATAAAGTTTTGTTATTATGAATTTACATGCATGTCATGTGTTTTAATGTTCCAAATATCTCCAAAATCTTTATCCAACACCTATATCTAGAATTAATATTAGATCACATTTAAATTTATATTATTCATTTTATATTGATTGATTCCATAATTGATTTACATTATTCATTTTTATATTGATTGATTTCATAGTTGATTCACATAATTCATTTTTATATTGATTGATTTCATAGTTGATTCACA
Source organism: Epiperipatus broadwayi (assembly GCA_028023455.1). Taxonomy (NCBI): domain Eukaryota; kingdom Metazoa; phylum Onychophora; class Udeonychophora; order Euonychophora; family Peripatidae; genus Epiperipatus; species Epiperipatus broadwayi. Next base: position 329,400 of record JAQFVV010000464.1, read on the forward strand.
TAATTTATTTTTATATTGATTGATTTCATAGTTTATTTGCATAATTCAATTTATGATCGATTTCCATATTTCACTTACATGATTGAGTTCCTTGATCGATTTCCATGATTAATGTCCATGGTTTATTTCCATAGTTTACTTTCCCAAAATGCAATAGATTTAAAGGTACTAACTAAATTTGGGCAAACAGATGATATAAATAAGCTGAGAGAAAATAGTTAATTCAGGTATATTAAATTTAGTCATTTGGTTCGTTGCAATGTTATGGATGTTGGGAGCAGACATAAAATCCCTTTCCTGCTTTCGGTATTTAATATGATTCCCACTGATAAACTCCTATTAAAGTTTAATTTAGCAAATTTTGGGATCATATCCATTGCAATGTAATCATTCATAATTGCACCTCATGGGCAGATCTAGACCTTGAGAAGAAGTATTTCGATTATTATTTTAACCTTTTCTTGCCTCTTACGAGACCTCTTGTTGACAGTTGACGTCACTCTAATTCCATTATTTTTAATGCTAGGATATTCGTTTGACAGTTATTGATTAGGTTTTTAAAAGTTCTGTAAGATGGTGCCCTCTTCTGAATTATTTTACAAGTAAAAAATCAGTAAAATGATAAAATGACATTTAAAGCTAAACAAAGAAATAAGCTTGTTAGTGATTGGCTCTCAGCCAGCTCTCAGCCAACAAAGACATTCTGATTGGCTGGAAAGAACAAAGAAACTGCCTGATCAAAGAAAATAAAGAAAAATGCTGAGATTTTCATTTCGAATATGATTTAAGGTATTAAAAAAGTATATTCTGAGAAATTAAAATCATTTTCACAAAATATACTAAAAAAACAAAATTATTTTTGAAAAATATTGAAGATTTTAATAAAAATATTTAAGATTTAGCAAAAAGAAAATTTACTTTTCTATAACGTAAAACTGAAAAATGTCAGCACTTCTTTGTTTGTACGTTCACTTTTAAATTTGCCGAAATTGAATATTTTATAATAAATAAATAGAAATTTATTTTTGAAAGAACTTTCATTCACTTTCATAACCTGACAAATTATTAATATACTTTTTATAAATGAATCTGAAGTGAATTTAATATTATAAGTGAATATATTTTAACAATTGGCTTAGTTGGCCAATTAAAAGCTTTGATTTTTACTTTATACAACCAATAATATAATTAGCGGTTAAAAGGTTAAATCTAAAAACTAGCTTGGAAGTCAAGTAGTGCAGGTATTAAAATTTGGAAAATATTATTATAATAAAGATCATGAATTGATAGTTGATTGGAAGGCATGTATGTGTGTTTAAGAGAATAGGATTAAGAATTTTCAGTTAAAAATATATAAAGAACGTAACACAGACATTCCATGTTATATAATTGTAAGAATGATAGATGCTGATAACGAAAAATAAAGTAGTGGGATTAAATTGGGAGGATTTATTTATAACATTTTTTTATCCTACTTTAAATTGAATAATAATTTTATATTATAAGCATAAGTTAGGAGTTCTCCACATCGATTACTAACTTATTTCTAATCATACATGAATTGGAAATGTATACAACATTTTCGTAGTTACCACTCGAGATCAGATATTTGTATTAAAGTTGTGGAAGAAAGTTGTCTCATTATTATTCATTTAGTAATAAGAATTTGTCATGGATACATTTGCATAATTGTTGCTAGGTTTGAAACCAAGACCACAATAAATTGAGTTGTATTTATCAACATTATATTTTTTTGAGAGACAATTTAATTACTTTCTCCATTATCTTCTATAGTCATAAGCATGAATGATGATGATGATCTCTAGTGTGCATTTCGATTTATAGTTGCAATTTGGTGCCTGGGTATACTTAGTATTATTATTAATATCGTGAAGTAAACACACTGGCCGTCCTTGTTCGATCCCAATGTTAGATTCAATCGACTAGCTACTGAAATGATATGAAATATAAAGTAGAGGTCACATAAAGTGAGTTCTGGAATGAAATGAAGTTGAGGTTACACACATAGAAAGTGAAGTTTGGAGCATGTAAAGCGAAGTTAATGAAATAAATTAAAATTGAGGTCACAATATATATATATATTTTCATGATACAGTTTTTACCAGTTTTAATATTGTTACAATTCTGATTCACTGCATTTTTTGTACATGCAAAGAATCATGCCGCTCTAAACTTTCTCTTTATGCTGTTTTTTCCTCACATATTAACCTGACTTTTTTAGTCTAAATGAATGTCAATATGGATCTGCAGCAGAGCTTGTTTTCAATGCTGTATTGTAAGTATTCATTCTGGGAGAGCCTAGGGTCTAAATTTACTTTGATTTCCCTGAAACATCTAATTTAAACATTAACATTTGAATGGTCTACAGTCGCTGATATTTTTAATGTTATTAAATAGATGGCGTTAATGTTATTGTAGCATATTTTTGATTGATTTAAATATATTTGTTACATAAGACAATGATACAAGTGATTATTACCTGTACCAGAGTTGTTTATTTTAATATACCATCTATTAATTTTTCAATGAATTTTCGTATAGAAAATTTATTGTACTTGATTTTAGAAAACTTTTTTATGTAAATAGAAAAGATCAAACCTATGAGAAAAAAATTGACATGAATAGAAAGTTGAAAATGCTGATTAACATTTATTCAAAAATGCAATAAATCAACACACCAACAATACTAAAATTAGTACAAACTAGAACGTGAATATATATATATATATGAAAATAATTCCATTTTATGTGGATAAATGCATAATTTACATACTTTTTATTATTCTAATGTAAAACTAATAAACATATTGTTCTCCCAGATTTTGTTCCACACATTATTATTTTTAAGAATCTTATATTTTTTGTTGTCAAAGATTACAGAGCATAAGCAAATTACATTGTTCTCAGAGTATCATAATTACTATGGCATTATAAGGATGACAATTTTTAATATTTTTTTTAACAATTGTTTAAAATTAGTTACTTTCTTGGGAAAGATAAAGTGCTATAAGGAAGAGAAATATAGACAACTTTAAAAAATGTGCATCATATTTTCTGGATGATTATTACACAATACATATATATGATTCATATTTAATTTAAAATGATTAATGAGGATGATTTTAGTAGGAATTGAGTCAAGTAATAAGTTAAACAAAAAAAATCACCTATGATTGAGGAACGCACATATTTTAGAATCTGGTTAAAATTTTAACAATTGGAAGGTTAGACCATAGATATGTGCTAGAATATATACAGTGTTTCAAATTTTAAAATGAGACACCAAACAATGATTTGATATTATAATTGTTCAATAGATTTACAAGCTCAATAGCATAAATAATGAAAAAGGAACAACATGTTTATGGAAGTGGAGCAAGCAATGTTATAGTAGAGGAGTGGCTTAATAATCAGACTAAATAAGGTTGCAATGTATATTTCAGCTCTCATGTAAAAAACAAATGAATGAGGACATATTGGATTAAACCATTTTTACAAATAAGACAGCAACCACTTGTAATTGCTGAAAGATAAATGATTCCCAGATGTATGATCTTACTGTGGACATGAGATTTTTAACAATAGTTATGAAATGATGCATCCATGGACTAGAACAAGCAAGGATACCAACTAGAATATCATTAATTATAGAAAAAAATACTATAAGGTAAAGCAGTTTTGGTCAGAAAGTTTTTATTTTTGTATTGAACTTGCTGATGAGCAGTTGATTTAGATCATGACTTAATTGTATTTTAGATGTTTATTGGAATTCCAAGAAAAAAATAGTATGTATCTGTGAAGAGTAAAGGTAAGATTGTGGCATATAGCTATCTGCCATTATATTGTAGATCCTGTTAATGTTTCAAATTTGTTCAGAATATGAAGAATGAGAGGAATGTTCTACAGGTATCAAAAGACTATCAGGATATCATCAACAAAAGATATCACTTTTGGAGTAATTCCAAGACGAGAAAGAAAGAGATCTTTTGTGATCTATCAATTTCTTTGATCATGGGGTCTATATATATTATAAATGGTCAGCCCTGTAGAATACCTTGGCTTGGTTTAAAAAGTGAAGAAAGGTGCATCTAACTTTTAAGCTTGATATATCTATTAGTTAAATAAATTTTTATGGAGATAATTATATGTCTGTGACTTCACAGAAGTTTACTTAATGTGCTAAAACGTTCCTTGCTTACTAGATCAAAAGCAGTCTTAACGTCAACTTGGCATGTGACATAATTTAATTTCATTGGAATACAGTATTGACACCTGTGCCAAAAGAATAGCTCAAGATGCATGGTATGTTTTGAATGCATAAAATGTAGAGGAAAGCTTAGGAAGAATGAGATCATTGAATTGTTTAAAAACGATTCCTGCAAACATTTTTGATTAATATCTTCCAGTGAGAAGAGATGCAGGTTGTTCACTGAGGGATATAAGGCATTTAATGTTTTTATGGAAGAAAGTTGAATTATGGGATAAGTTATGTATGTAATATTCATATGAACCAAGTTGATTATGTTATTTATGTAGAATTGAAGTGATAATATAATTTAGAAGCTTGTAAATGTTAGCAAAATAAAATTTGCTAGTAAGGTCTGTAAAGGTAAATGCATAATTTTCTCAAGGATTTGTAGCTTTGAGGTATAATTATTTTTAGAAAATTGTATATGACAGTAATAGAGAGTGGATAATAATCACCTGCTTTGAAAGTAGCTTTTAAGTGGTTAAGAAATTTGATATACACATGGATGCTTGACACGAGGGTATTTTCTTTCAACAAAATATGAATACCAAACGCATAAGGAGGTATAATTTAAAATAGTTTTTGTTAATGATGAAATATTAGGGATTTTTTTTCTAAGTCTACATATCATAAAATTTTGATTATAAAGGCAGTTGGTTGTTTAGTTTCACTTTATAGTTTTTAGATAAGGAGTTTTGCACTATTGAATTGTATTATATTTTGAAGAATAAAATTAATATCATTAATATGTTGTCTTATAAGGTTATTTGAACGATAATCTGATAATCAGTCAGAACAACAATTATTTAGAATTTTTTTAATAGTGGCCATATTTCAATCAAAGTGAGATTCTGCAGCTTATATTACTGACAATTAATGTTAGATAAAACATCGATAGTTAATTTTAATTCTCTAGGAAATTGACACTTGAATGTAAATTTATAAATTGTTGGTTTATTTTGAAGAATACTCTGTGTGAGAGTTATACAAGTATGATAAAAAATGAAACACTGGATAGTGAATTGAAGTCTTAAGGTCAATAGAAGAACCAAAAAAAAAGAGATCAATGAGAGAAGATACTTGACCTCCAGTAAATGAAACAACATTTGGAAAGTAAAGTGAAAGTAGTGGTAGTAATGCTAGTTGATTGAGTTATAGTTTCAAAATGGATGGTAGATCATTATAGGAGCAATTAAGTCATCACAAATGATAGTTACTCCAATACTATATAGATTTTATTGAGCAATGAAGAGGCTATTTACTATCTTTTGCTTTTTGACATAAATATGTTACTATAAGATAGTACAACTGTGACTGAAAAATGTAAAAAATAATGATTGCATTAACAGAAACGAATATTATTTTAATATTGTTAATAGAAGTTGTGTATTTATTAGGACATCTACAACTTGACCTGATTTGGTGTTAGGCTTATGTACACACATATATTTACTGTTTAGAATGTTAATAATGACAAAATAATTTTTGTTCCTGTAATGCAAATGATATCAGCATGGTGATTATTAAGAAACTGACATAGATGTGAGATTCTGTTGTATGAATTAAGTCCTCACACATTTATTATGACAATTTTAATGCTGACATACCATATTATTGAAGAGTTGGAGTGACACTTTTTGCTAACATGATTGGTATCAGAATCAGATCTTATAGTTTTTTTATTATTTTCATTAGAAAAGGAAATAATTTTGTCAATGGCTTAACAAGTAGGTTTTGTTTTTAGTTCTGGGTAATTTTTAGGGTATGTGATATCTTGATTGAAATATACAATTAAATTGTGGGTATGACTTTTATAATAAATTTTATCCATAATTGAATTTGGGAAGTTGATTTTCATAATTGCAATTTACAGGTGATATATTTGTAAGAGTATTACTTGTGTTGTATTCTTGACTGGATTGTGTTACATCAGATTCAGAATAAATGATTTTTTCAGACTGCAATGGAAGTGAGGTATTATTGTTAATATGATAACTAAACCATAAAATAGACATGCTAGTTTTAAAAACTCCATGATCCATAAAGTAAACTTATGAATATTAATGCATGTGTCCAAGACTATTAGTTTTGCTAGAATTGTTGTAATTTCCAATACAGCAGTGAAAGGTAATATATTCGAATATGGAATATTTGAAGCAATGGGGTTTCCAACATTTGATGCCTATTGTAATATGAATAAATCACATAAAATGCAACGTGGAAGTTCATCTGGTACATTATCTTGTTTTATTTTTAGTGTGATCTTCTAAGAGTATGTTTGAAGTAAGTTCTCTTGATATATTTTTTAATTTGAGCAATGTCAGTTATATTTTTTGTAAAACATGTGTGAAATCAAATAAAACCAATGTAATATTTTAAACTTAGATGCTTTATTGTGTTCACTGCCTTTTTTCACTGTTGTTTTGAAAATATTCCAATGCTATAAAATATCATGCAGAACAGGTAACTATGGATTTAATGATTTTGATCATGTTGTATTTGTGCATCTCTTTTAAATAGTCAGATAGTGAAGACAAGATAGTATCGGCTAATTATCTGATGGATCATAATTTTCTATCATGCTAATAATTTATATGGAAAAGGAAAGGCTATTTGCAAATATTTTTATCCAACAATTATTTAATTTATTGAAAGAAGTGTGTTTAGACTTATTATTTTCTTAATTTATTCTGATGCAACTAGGTTTATAAATTTTATACTATTATTAGTATTAAGTGTTGAAGTTTGTGTTTGTTTGTTTTTAAACTTTTTATTTTTATTTTTTTATTTTCAAGAGTTCTGCAGGGTTAATTGGAACTAAAACACCATTATTGTTAAGAACTGTTAAAGTCTTATATTTTTATAGTGTGTTTTCTGAGTAATTTCAACTTGGGATATTTGACCACATTATGTGAAACTGATCTTATAGCATCATCACCTATCCAAACTGACATAGTTTAAGAATCTTCTCAAATATTGTAAAAATTATAAAGCAAATATATTTTAAAGCAGAATTTTATAGATTTGTCATAAATCCACATTCATTTGTTCATATTTATAATAGAAAAAGAAATATTTAGTTTTTGAACAATGTTTACTTTTTATTATTACTTTTTAAGGTGTAATTGTATAGTTTGTTCTTATTTACAACTCACTTTTTTAAAAATTTTTGAAATTCAGTATAGTTTTTAGAGTGTTTTTTTATTTGTAAAATTAAATTAAAAGAAAAAAATCCAATTTATGGAGTTTTAATATAAAATAAAAATTTCATATAGAAATGAAAGATTAAACATTTTCAAAAACTTCCACTAGGAGTAATAATAGAAAATGTCAAAATTTGAAAGTATTATTATATTATTTTTAAAATAACATTTTTTAAACATATATTTGTTACATTTTTTTAAAAATGTAAATATATAATAAAGAATAAAAATTTATTCCTTAAAATAAAAGTCATAATAGGGCCTCTCTGTCCACTAGGCTATCTCAACACACTTATTCTTATAATAAAGCTATGGTGGATACTGCTCATAGTTCAGTTTTTGTGCAGCACCACGCTTCAGCTGGGCACAATTGCCAAATGGGAAATCCAGTGGTGGTGTGCAGAGAGCGGCAAGATCTTAAAAGAAAGATAAAAGAAGCTTTCTTTATATCTAGAGATGATGACACCATCAATAGAAAAGACTCTTGTTACAAAATATCTAAGAAATGGAATGCATAATCATTTCATTTGCATAAATTTGCATCACTCCGAGTCAATTTATTATAGTTTGTAATACGGCTATGATTATGAGAGCTTTGACCCTTGAAAGCACTTAGCCATTTAATGAAATAGATATTAAAATAAAAAAATAATATATATATATTATTTGTTTTTAGCTTTGTGTGCTTGTGCTATAAGACTGTTGAAGACATTATATACCTTAAGGATTAAGATATATAAATATCATTTTTTAATAAACATTCACAACTTTTAGGTCTTTTGACAATTATTCGGTTGGTCATAGTCTTCTTCAGGTGTAAAAATAAATATGCACAATTAGAGTACTGTAGTTATTTTATTAAGCTTCTAATTTAATTGACAATAACAAATACTTATACATTTATTTGTAGGCTTGGGTCATTCAAATTATATGAGTAGAGAAAAAATAAAATATCATTTGGAAATATTTACCCATAAAACAGTAAATACAGCTCAATTGGTATTCAAAAGAATTATAATGACATTTCATCCATGATCCTTAGTTATTTTTTGAGGAATTGTTTTTTTTTTTTATTTCTTTAGCTTGGTTAATGTTAAATACCCTAATATTTCTAAGGATTTAATTTGAAAACTCTTTCTTTGCAACAAATCAATTGATCTAAACTAAACTAATCTAATCATTAGCTATAAATATTTTCTTTTATAGGTTTATTACTCAATGTCATCAATGTCAATTCCAAAAATATAACTTGAATATCCTAATTGCCTAATTATTTTTTAATCAGATTTTTTTTAAAAATAAGAAGATTCTCTTTTGTTTTTGTATTTATTAAGTGCGTTTTTCATAATAAACTTAGATTTTTTTATTTTATTTTATTAAATATGCATGATTTATATTTTACAATAAAAATACTTCTCTTTTCTATGGCTTTATACCGAAAACATATATAAAAACTTATTAATTTTTTTCCTCATTTTAATAATTTTATGTTTTGAACTGGATGTACCAACAAATTTCTTTTTCCGTTTCTTTATTTTTTTCCATCTTAAAACCTACAAAAAATGATAGTATTTACTTAATTTCATCTCTAATATTTACTTTAAAAATGGTTTTAAAAAGAAATCAACATTCCACATTTTACAAGAATAGCTATATTTATGTTGCACACACCCTAAATTAATAGATCTAAATTTTAAAATCTTTTTGTTTTATATTTCATCAAATATGAATTCAGGTATTTCATTAATATTAATGATGATATTTTTTTTCTTAATATATATATATATCTTTTGTATTTTAGGAAACATTTACACACAATCAATTTGTTTTAAGGTAATTATGGTTTGAAATTAATTATAAAGTAATTAAATTAATAATTGTTTTGAATTATTTAAAAGCATCCTGAATGCATGCAGTTGTTTTAATTATTTTTTAAAATGCTTTTCAATAGAAATTGTTAAATTAAAATTCTAATTTACATTCCACTAAATGAATATTTCCCTATTACTATTTGGAGATTCAAAATCTGCCCAGGTTATAGCGGGTGCTCAGGTTGCCATAGATCATACAAAAATGCAGCATTTATGGAATACTTATTTAAACATAATTATTTATATGTTAAACGCCAACCATACTATAACTGAGGCTGCCATAGTAATTTGTTCTACTTATTATAACTTCAATGTATCAGGAATATTTGGTCCAAATATAAGTTTTGAAATGTTCCATGCTGCATTAGTAGCAGCTGACTTTAACATAGCCATTTTAGGATTTAGAACAACATCGCCTAATTTTAATAATAAGACTAAGTATTCTACATTAACTCGTACCGCTTGCAGTGCTGAAAATTTTGCCCTATTTTTGGATTTAATATTAAATATTTACAAATGGACAAAATTTGTATTTATCCGTGATCCAAAATTTTATTTTGACGTATCAGGAATCTATGCTTACACCTCCTTAATAAAAAATTCTTCATTTAGTATTGGTAATTATTTGATAACTGATAAAAATGTGCCTTCATATAAAATATTATTGGAAGCTTCTGAACAATTTCGAAGTAAGCCAAAAATTTATTATTGCATTATTTTTAGTAGATTAGCCATGTAAAACTAGTTACATTTAGATTTCATACTCTTTAAATTAGGTAAATTAAGAACTTTTTTCTGAAAATACAGATTGAACACATAGTAATCATAAATAGTTTTATTAATAAATTTAACTCGTCACATTCAATATTTCTATTATTAATCACTACGAAGTTATTTAGTATTTATTTCATTTTTAAGTAATATTATGGAATCTTTTGCTAAGATTAATAGCTATTTAATGTATAGTATGTTTTGATTTTAATATATATTATAAGGGGTTGACACATGAATAAATATAAACTAACCAAATTTTGTTACCAAATGTACAGGATTTAATCTTTACTGATCCAATTAAATATTGGTAATGAGCATGACAGAAACCAATTGATAGTAATGTTGATTCTACAACAGTAATATTTCCTGCTCATCAGAGAGTTATGACATTAAACCATGCATGCTATTTTGTACATATCTATTGAGGATATGGTTTATGAGATTTGAGCTAACTAAAACATTTATTTGATTACACTATTTCATACCCATAACAACAACAACAATCTGCGTTTGAATTCATATCCAAAATATTGCACAATCTAGTTTAAACCTTTGGTAAAATGCACAAATGAAAAGTGAATAAAGATTAATAAATAATAATTGTCTTGCATTGGTGTTCGAGAGGTCAGCGCGACTGTCTTGCACTTGCAGGCAGTTGCCTGGGTTGTGGGTTAGCGTCCCGGCCGATGCTATGACACTTAAAAAAAAATAAAGATTAATAATTGAATTTAACAACAGTTTTATTACATGTAATACTAATCATATAATGTACCAACACATCTCTCAAATAATGAACTCCATTACAAATGGAGTGTATAACCGTTAATGAGCATGGAATATTATATTTTTAGATTTAATAATTTGCATTATTCTCTATTATTAATTTAAATTAAAATATTATATTGATCTACATGCCTGAACAATGTTTAAATTTATATAAATGAGTAAATAAAAAAAAAAAATTTCCTAACAAAGTGAATATAAACATTGCACCAAACAAGCAACGTGTAATATTTAAGAGTAACTAGATTAGTATTAATTCTAATGGATGAATAATTAAATAAATCTCTGTTATTAAAAAAAAATTAGTCGCATGTGACATATATATAAATAATAGAACCGTCTTACTTATTTTTCCTACTCAGTGATAAACGATTTAATCGGTTTATCTTAAGTTCTTAGTTCAAGCGGCATAAACATGTATAAAAATACTTTTATTATTCCTGTGTTTGTCCTCATTTAGCTGTCTATGACAAAAATTTGATAATCCTCTAGATTCTTTATTTGTTTTCCTTCTACTCATGAAATAATTTCAATTATAATACACTAATCAATTCTGCACTTATGGACCTAGTTGATAAATACATAAATTAATCTATTCATACTTAAATTCAGTTGTCAAAGGACGTGGCTTGGGTTGATATATGAGTAAATCAATCTATCAATTCTTGATTTGCTCCATTAATCTGGCTGGCATCGGTTTATTTTTCTCTTTCTTTCTTATAGTGTTAGCAGATACATAAAATTACAGAGAAAGATGGAAACAGTGTTTCTAATTCATGAAACAAATGAAATAACATTAGTTTTCAAAATGCGATATCTTCAATTTCTTTCATGCAAAGACTGTAGTTTTAAATAAGAATATCATTTCAATTTATCCTTTATGAAGCAGCATGTTAAGGGAGAAATGGATCACTGGAAATCTAGTTGATAATACTGATTATGCTTGAATGACACGAGTATGTAGTCATTATGCATTTTTTACTAATCATAATACTAGCAGCATTCTTCTATTTTTGCAATTATAAATGCAAGATCGAATTTAAAAAAAGAAGGCTGCAGTGAATGATATAATCTCTAGTAATGAGTTCCCATAGTAAATAATTTTACCTCCAATCTCTCCACTAGCAAAACATGATCTGTCAATTTAATTATTACAGTCTCTTTTTATAGATACTTATTTATGATTATTGAAAAATATTTATCAATAAATATATTTATCCCACCTATAGCCATGTTCTTTCAAACACTATCTTATCCATCTCAATCAATTTTTTGGTACGTTCATTAATAAACAATAATAATAATAAAATGTAGCAAGAAGAAAAGAAATAGATAAACTTCAAAGAAAAAAATATTTTTGGGAATCTGGATTTGTTTCAAAGCAAAACACATTATATATGTAAGGAGATATATATCTATATAATTTTGATAAATTGACAAACTTTCTTCTTTGATTAATGATTTTAATAATTTTGAATTGTTTCAATTATAAATTATGATTAATTAACAAAAAATGTATTTTTATTTTTTTACGACAAACACACAAAATATTTATTTAAGAGTTTGTATCAGTGCATTTTATTCACACTTAAATGAACACTTTTTATTACTAAACCCACATTGTTTGTAAATATGATTCTCTCATTTTTTAGATCTTGTAGTTGGCTATGCAATGCTATGATATATATAAAAGACATATTTTGTGGGTTCATCTGTGTTAAAAATTTTAAATAGTGATATTCCGTTTCGACTTGATCACACAAGTCATCCACTGGGTGATAAAAGGTAGAAAGACGGTTGTAGAGGCGCTACAATCACTGATTTGAATAAACGTTTAAAAAAACCACCAATAGCAAAAATGTTAAATTTTTAAAATGTTAAATTTTTAAACTCAGATAGTTTCTGTAGCCAAAACTCTTTTAAATAGAGCAATTAATCTTTCAGACAATTCACATCTGAGAGAAGAAATAAATCATATTAATAGTGTTTTATTAGCAAATAGTTATGATTATAAATGTATAAAAAAGCCTTATTTCAAGCCCAAAATGGACAAAATAGGAAACAAAAAGATGATAAACCAGCTATTAGGATTTGTGTTTCATATGTAAAAGAAACTACAGACAGTATTGGATGTATATTAAAATGTTATAATATAGATACAACATTTTCTACTCATCAAAAGATTAGCAATATAATAACCAAGCCTAAGGATTCAATCCCTCTTGAATCTCATGGTGTTTATCAAATCTCATGTAAAAATTGTAAAGCTTATTACATAGGTATAAGTAATCATTACATCAGTGTTAGGAGAGATGAGCATGCTAATGCAGTTAAACAACACTCATCATCATCAGCACTCTCACTTCATACTATAGATTCAGGTCATAAAATTGATTTTTCTAGTACCAGGATCATATCCAGATATGATAATCTCTACCAGTACAAAATTAGGGAAGATATTGAGATACTTAAAAGGCCAGATTGTATCAATAAGCGAAATGATATATGCAAACTTCCTCCTATTTGGAAAGATTTTTTTAAAAAACATTTTTAAATTTAACATTTTTGCTATTGGTGGGTTTTTTTTAACCTTTATTCAAATCAGTGATTCTAGCGCCTCTACAACCATAGTGGATGACTTGTGTGACCAAGTCAAAATGTCAGAATATCACTATTTAAAATTTTTAACACGGATGAACCCACAAAATGTCTTTTATATATACAACCCGTGAAAATCTTCATTTTAACATATATATATATATATGATAAACAAAAACAAGTTAAAAATTTTTTAACCTGCCTATAGCTTGCATTTTATGATCACAGATGGAGCTTTACCAATGGCTCACTCAAGCTTGTTTACAATAAATGCCGAGAGAGAATCAAAAATTCAATATCACTTTCAAATTGTCTCCAACCTTTAAACCATGGTTTCAAGCTAATTGGCTATCATCAGTAAAGGGTAGGAAAACTAGAAACTAAATCTATTAAAAATTTAAGCTAATTGGCTATTGTCAGTAAAGGGTAGGAGAACTAGAAACTAGATCTGAATCCCAACTCTACTGAACAGCATTTATGTAAACTGTTCCTATCAGTTTGAAAGCACAAATTTTTCAGATACATAAATATCTTAAAATCCAGCTAAACAAACCAGATAGCTATATGGGCCTGAATTCAGTTCAGTTTCACCACATAGTAAAAAGGTTCTGCAATCTATATCATTGCTAAAACCTTCAAAGGTATGTTTATGATAAACAAAAACAAGTTAAAATTTTTTTAACCTGCCTATAGCTTGCATTTTATGATCACAGATGGAGCTTTACCAATAGTTCACTCAAGCTTGTTTACAATAAATGCTGAGAGAGAATTGAAAATTCAATATCTCTTTCAAATTGTTTCCAATCTTTAAACCATGGTTTCAAGCTAATTGGCTATCGTATTGATGATAGCCAATTAGCTTGAAATAATGGTTTAAAGATTGGAGACAATTTGAAAGAGATATTGAATTTTCAATTCTCTCTCGGCATTTGTTGTAAACAAGCTTGAGTGAGCTATTGGTAAAACTCCAATATATATATATATATATATATATATATATATATGGATAAAGGTATATCCATGCACTTAATACTTGCAATGAATTACTATTATATTTATATATTTTTATTTCTGAAAATAGATATTAACATTTTTATGACCAATTCAGATTAATCTTTTATATTTAAATTCTAGTTAAGAACAGTTAAATATTCATTTACTGACCATTATTGAGTTGGTATCTTAACTGGCTCTATCCCATCTACTCACTTAAAAATTCTAAGTTTGTCTATGATTAAAATAATTCAAAGTTCACTTAATTTAGAATATAATCCCAGGCCAAGCCTGGTAGTCAGATATTTTTATGACTAGATAACCAAAGGTTTTTTTCAAGTGCTTAGATTCATTTTTTTTGTTCCGAAATTAAGTAGATGAGATGCTTTGAGCCATCAAGAGCTTTACTGAAATGTTAAGTGTAATTCCCATTGAAGTCACTTGTTTTCCAATTTTTATTTTAAATAAATTAACACTTGCAAAGTATTTATATAAAATGTAATAAGAGTATTATCATGAGATTATTTGCACACAGTACCTTTATACTCATCTAATGTTGTAGCAGTTTATTGCATTTCATATATTTAAGTAACTAAAGATTCATGATTTTTATTTATTTAAAGTTTATGAACATATCATAATAAGTTATTGTCTATATCATTATATCAAAACAAATGAAATACTAGACAAAGCTTTTTCCACACAATACTGACAAAATGTGAAGATAGCAATTTTCTGTAAAAACTGAAATAGTTAAATGTCGAGTGATTCGTGGTATAGTAGAAACACATTTGCTTGTCAGGTTCATAACGTAAATTTGAATCCACTCTTGTTAAGAAAAATAAGTAGGATATTTTCTGATAAATGACTCATAGTCGATATAGATAAACATACAATAGTATTTAGTAAATAAATATTTACTTATTATAAACCACAAAAGTAAAATTCCTAAGTTAATCTTATTTAATCAGTTTATTTCTGATTGTAAAAACAATTATTATAATATGATATACCTTGCATTATTAATATGGTAAGAATTAGTTTATCTCAATAGGTTCAGAGACCATGGTCACATTTATATTTTCATTTGTTTTAACAGGCATTTTGTTGCGTTGTTATTAAAATTATAATACCATTCATCACATTTTTATTCATAATATTGTAGTTTCTACTAAATATCGATACGCCCTATTGTTTTCTGTAACTTAATTTGCTTGTCAGTTTTAACTAAAAGTTTTTTAAAATAAATTATTGGTCATGGTTTTTTTAGATATCAATTGTATATTTAACGAGTAGAAAATATCAATGAAATAAAAATGAGCAATTAAAAAGAATTTAGCAGATATAATAAAATGCAATATGTTAAATATATTTAGATAAGTTTGCAAAGAAGAGACAGACTTTTGTTTGTTGTATTTCCCTACTGGAAAACCTTTCATGTCTGATTTTTATATTTCATTTATTTAATGAGATAGACTGAAAAGATGATTAGTGTTATTAACCTTAGCTGTGTTAATAAATTACTGCAGTCAAAAGCATAATTACAAGAATAAAAGCTATTGGATAAAGAAGTAGATCATAAATGATAAGTATATAAGTTTGAGACATAAATTTTCTAGTATGACTATAAACTCTACCATTAATAAGTATTATTGATTTTTTGGTAAAAAATAGATCAAGACCTCTATGGCTGATTAGAAATTTTATTGAATAGAAAGATATTAGATTTAATGATATTTTTACTGTATAGATTTTGAAATGTTTATTTTAGTTGTATTACATTAGTCAGGGGCATAATCAGCTATCAAGTCTCCATATTCAGAGATAAGTTTTACTTTGTAAATCTTGTAAAGATAACAAGAACCAAAAATATCTTTGTGGCTATATGAGTATCATGTGCAAACATTATCATTAGCTTGTGCAATATAAACTTATACGTATAATTGTTTTAAAGCATATTGTGTTATTGATCCTCTAAAAATTGCAATAACTTACGTGAATATTTGAAACTAGAATTATTAATCATTTGTTAATTTCTTAGTAACTGAATATATAACTGAAACCAATCGTGACTTAAATAAATTCTATTATTAAGCATATTCTAAAACGTTCCTTTTTTCCTGTCTTGGCTGTAAAATCAAACTACAAGCAACTAAAACTACAATAAGTGAAAGAGGCTTGTTTTATATCCCAAAGCAATCAACCAAAGAGACACCTGCTTTACTATCTTTGAAAAGTGGGCCGTTTAAACATTATTGAATAAATTTGCATACATTACTGTGGTATTCATTAACTACTAGTGAAAAGAGCTATGAATATGGGGACATAGAATTCCTGAAAACGCTTAGCTTATCAATTGTTATGCATAGCTTTATTAATTGTGTCTAAAAGCAAGGTTAGTATCTGACATTATAAAACTTTGCATTGCATTGATTCTTATCATAAATAATCAATTTTGATAGCTTGATTCAATTTATTAATCAATTATTAGTTAGAAAAAAATAGTAATAAATTCTAATATTTGCAATTATTTAATAAATATCATATTTGCTAAATAAATATCACTTTATGATATTTTTTATCTAAAAAAATATATCTGGACAAGAATGGTGTAAAAAGAGAACATGTTTTTAGAATATTAAAGTTGGCAGACCCTATAATATTTATAATATATCTGCGTCTTTTTTAATCACTAGTCACTTAAGCAAAGCTTGACTAATGCTTATATTTTTCATTAATATGTACTTAATTCAAATTTACTTCTTGTTAAATGAGAAAGCAAATCTACTATAATAATATAATAACAGTCAAGATTAACAATTCTCACACTGAGAAAAATATGTTTTTACGTTGTAAGGGCTTTATTGCTATGGATTTAAATCAGTAGTAGAATAATGGACTTCAGAGCTAAAAGTCCTTAATTTTTTATTTTTATGTCCTCAGGAGCTGGTTACCATTTTAATTTTTTCATAAGTATTTAATTTAAATGGAAATAAATGTTTTTTCACTTATGAAGAAAGATAAAGATATCTTTATTAGCATAATAAATACAATTTGGTAAATGATTATTAAATCAAGTTTGTTATTGAAAAGATAAAATAAAATATAGATTAATTAACAAAAACATTTTAATATTTAAAGTAAATTGAAGACTATTTGTTAAAAGTAATATTATAATGATGATAAATTCTTGCAATTAGCCCAAAAAAATAGAAAAAATAAATTTTAATATATCCAAATAAAGTTATCTACCATTATAACTCATCCAGTGTTAATCTAGAATGAATTTTATATATATATATGTTGTACAAAAACAATAAATAAAAGTTAATATTAAAAACTAAAATATATGAAAATGACTGACTTAATTACAGTTATAAATTTATAAATATTAATTCTTATTAAGCGCAAAAAAAATACATTGATATTTGATTAATAAAGTAGCATGTTTGACAGCTCATTGGTTACACTGGTAAAACAAACAAACTACTATTTTTTAGAATGAAAACAAGTAAGATGTGTAAGAAACACTATTTATGTTACTATTTAGAAAGCATATTGATGATTCATGATTACATATTGGAGTTTTCTGAAAAAATGTGATTACAGTTTAAACACATTGCATGGAAAATGATTGAACAAAAAAAGTCTATTAACTGCAAAAACAACCATTGATTTTTCTGAATTTTTAAAAGAAATAAGCAAAGTCAATTCATATCATACATACTATTATCTTAAATTATTCTATTGTTAAAAACAGAATTGATTGCTCACCAATGCACATATACTAAGGATTTTATGCCTAATTTTAGCCAGTTTCATTAATGTTTTTTATAGAAAGTTAATTGATTTTCTTGAAGGAATAATGAATAACAGTACATGAAAGTTAATTCCATTTTTATTTGTATTTATGACAGAACAAATTTAAATTATTGATCTATTTTTTTGGAGGGTATAAAGCTATTAGAGATGGCAATGCAAGCAGGTTTGCTAAAAGTTATTTTTTTACAGACCTACTTTGACATTTGTTGATGAATTGTATTTAGCTTTTGCCATAGTAGATCACATGTTTATGTGAAGAAAGATGAATAGACTATAGAAACAAATGTCTTACATTGAATAGGATATCATTTAACTTTGTGAAGTTAGAAAAAAAAAAAGATTAAAAGACAAATGATCTGAAAGAAAGCAATGTCTATTAAACTGACCACCAGAAGAACAATTTTCACAATAGATAGTAGTTAGGAAATATAGCCCATATTCAACATAAGAAACTGTGAATAAATTGTAGAGGAGTTTAAATTCATAATATCATCAGCAGTAACAGTAAGGTTACATCATTTTAATATATAAGCAATAAATTTATTTGGATAAATTAATATAGATGCTAAATTAAATAGAAAAGTGCTTACACTTATAAATTTCTAGTCTACATACATAAATGCCTAAAACTGCCTTGTTAAATACCTGCATGTAAGTTAAAGACCTGACCTTTTAATTTTTTAGCATTACATAATCAATGCAACAAATGGATGGCTAGCTTACTATTTGCTGCTGATATCAGAAAAATATATTTCCTTATTTGGCAACTTTATTTACAGTTATCTAAATTATTTAATGGTCTTCATTCTACCATACTATGCAAATGTCTGGGCAACATGAAGCTTGATTATTTTTGGAGATATTTTAGATCCCAAATGAGTGAAGTGACCTGTTGTCTACTTTTCTTAACAGACATATGTGTACATGCATGTGGAATCTTTTATTTCAAAAAACAGATTCCATTAGCAAATAATGAATATTTTTGTAGTGACATTCTAGTCATTTTTATTTTATTAATAAGTTAAATATTATATTGTTATTTTAGTAGATTTTAAAGAATATTGACAAGTTGTAATGGATTTTTTTTTTTTGTTTTAACAGACAAAGTCAAATAGAATCAAAATATTTTTTTAAATTAAAGCCATGGTTTTGCAAAATTACATTAATGTAAATACTTATGTCTTAGAAATTTAGAAGCAAAAAAACATTTTTGTAAAGTCTGGTAATTGAGTTGAATTTTTATTTGCGCAATTGTCTAGCTGCATAAAAATTAACAACTTATTGGTTTGAAGTTGTTATTCTTTTTGAAAGTAGGTATTTTTTATACATATATATATATATATGGTTAAGTATATTTAGATCCATGTTGAAGCTTAGATAACTGTTTTCTTTTTTTAAGTTCAGTACTTTATAATTCAGTTTTATCTAATGATTAATACTTAAAAAAAAATATTATTTGTAAATGCATACAATTAAATTTTTTTAAATAATTAAAACAGAAATATTTAAAAAAGCAAAACTTTTACCTAAAATTGACAATAGCATTTAAATATTATTTCCAATTAAAGACTTTTATAAGTAAAAGACTATAAAAAATAGATTGCTAAAATTTTAGAAACACAACTAAACCAGATAATATAAAAAATTCTTTTATGTCTTCTCATTTTGTGTAATAAATATCTAATTTTATTTATTTTATTTCTCATGTTTATGTTAAACGTTTTATTACAAAGTTTTATTTTCAATATTTCTTTCTATTACTGTACTTGTACATTTGTATATTTTAAGGGTAACCATAGATAAAATGTTCGAAAAATGCACTTAAAAATAAAAACTGAAAGTAATAACAGTAATAACAACGACACTATTGGATTATATTATTTTTGAAAGGTCTACTAATTTTTTTTTGAATCTGTAGATTAATAAGTATAATTTTGAAAATAAAAAAAGAAATAAATTGTAAAACTAATTTTTAAAAAAAATTAAATTAATCAGATTATAATAATAAAACAATTCATAGCTCTTAAATTAAAAAAAAAGTCAGAATCTAAAAAAATTAGCAAGTTGATAATAAGTAAAGTTAAAAAACATATCTCTAACAAACTCTATGTACTAAGAATAGATTTAAATCGATTACGTATTATTTCAAAGTAGAAGCGATATTATAAAAACAAATTTTGAAATGAATACCAATTCCTTAACAATTTGAAAATTGTAAAATTGATGCTTATTTTTAAAATAATTTTTATATGGCTTACAATTAGTAAAAACGGATTTATTATATATTAGATTCAATAGCTAAATGTATTATTTTCATTTATTGATTATACTGAAATTTGTACTGAAAAACACTTTTCCTTTTTCTAAGTTTCTATGTGAGATCTTGCTTTTCAATTATTTATCACAGTAATTTTTCTTAAGGCTTTATTTTTATTAAAAAGGGACCTCTTTTACTGCTTTAAGAATGCTAATTAGTAATTGATGGTTTATGGCAATATCAAAGGCAAAGTTACATGGTTATAATATTTTTATTTGTATTCTTTAAACTAAAAATCCATGAAACACGTAATTCAATATATATATACTATCTATCTATCTATCTATCTATCTATCTATCTATCTATCTATCTATCTATCTATCTATCTATCTATCTATCTATCTATCTATCTATCTATCTATCTATCTATCTATCTATCTATCTATCTATCTATCTATCTATCTATCTATCTATCTATCTATCTATCTATCTATCTATCTATCTATCTATCTATCTATCTATCTATCTATCTATCTATCTATCTATCTATCTATCTATCTATCTATCTGTCTGTCTGTCTGTCTGTCTGTCTGTCTGTCTGTCTGTCTGTCTGTCTATCTATCTATCTATCTATCTATCTATCTATCTATCTATCTATCTATCTATCTATCTATCTATCTATCTATCTATCTATCTATCTATCTATCTATCTATCTATCTATCTATCTATCTACCTACCTACCTACCTACCTACCTATCTACCTACCTACTTATTTACCTCGTGATCTCTATTTTTTATCAATCTATCTCTTTATTCTGCTATCTATCTCTATCTATCTAACTATCTTTCTACCTATCTAGCTCTCTATTTATTTATCTAACTATCTATGTGCATATCTATCTATCTGCTTATTTACTTATTTATCTATTGGTCTTTCTGTCTACCTATCTACCTATCCACCTATTCTACCTATCTGCATAACTACTTATTTACCTGCCTACTGATCTACCAATATACCATTATACCTATCTACCTACTTACCTACCTACCTGTCTATCAACTTGCCTATTTGTCTACCCATCTCTCTGTTTACCTGTAAACCTGAATATCTATCTATTTGTCTTTTTGTTTACATATCTGTCTACTTATATACATACTGAATGTTTACTATAGTAAATAGAAGGATTTGAGACAGAGTATCAATATAAACTGAAAACCCTAAGTTCAAATCCCTCAACATCAATACATATAGGTAGTAAATAAACTGTCTATATATTTTTTCTATATGGAATGTAATAAGCATAATAAGTGTGAATAGTGTAATAAATATAATAAATGTTCTTATATGCAACTATAGAGAAGCTTATTATTTCTATAAATTAAATATGGCTTAGCACACTGTTAAATGTAAATTAGGGGGATATTGTTGGTAAGAAATTATTTTTATGTATATTCAATTTTTTATGGATTTTTAAATTAAGAATTGAAATTAAGAGATCATATCTGTGTAAACACTGCATTTTGATTTTCCAGAAAATTATCAACTACTACTTATTCACAATCTTCTTGAGGCTGAACAACACCTTTCTCCATTAACTTATAATCTATCTTTTGTTGGTGTTTATTGAAGTAAAAGAAGGTTCTCTTTCACTTGAAATCCAAGTTCTTTTAATGATTTAAACTCAAAAGTTATTTTTATATGTGTGAAAATATTGAAGAGTAGCATCTTTTTTGACATCCTGAAAATAATAATCAATCTTCTCCAGAGAGTTGTGTATGTCTTTTAGCTTGAGAGAGAATAAAAATTGAGATTATATTCACATAAACAGAGATAACTTTGCCATATGTAAATTTATAGTATTATTTGAAGCATATTATATTATAAAATAGTAAAATAATAGTATTATTTGAATAATATTTGAATAGTATAGTATGTTTTGAGAAAGAAGACATTCTGAGGAATAATGAAATGTCAGCTATTTACCTAATATATTTTTATTACAGGGATGGAAATAATACTATGAATTCATCATCTATCCATGAAAATATTAGATTAAACACACATACACACACACACACATATATATATATATATAAAATATTTTAAAAAATTACAAATTGGCAAAATATTATCTTATCTCAAAATTAGAGCTGATTTAATGGTACTTTTATTAAAAATAATTAATAAAAAAATTGATTCTAAAAAGAAAGAGTCTTGAATAAAGTGAAAGGAAGAAATACAAAAGTAAGCAAAAAATAATTTTGATAATAATTGATAGTTATTGGTTAGTCATAAAACTTTATTTAATAAGTTTACTTACCTTTGCAAAATCAAACATTTAAAAGTTAAATAAAAACCATTTATTTGATTAAAAATTGTTAAAACAGGAATAGCTATCTCCATATAGGATTACCGCTCACTGAAAGCAATGGTAATCAGTGAATATGCTATCAGGCTTGTGCACAAAAATTCCTATTTAATGCTTACAACTAGTTTCTAGCTTGTGACTTTCATCTATAAGAAGGGGTCTGGCAGCACTGCACCTAGATCTTTGGATCTAATGCAACCCTTTCAGTACCTTTTTACTTAACCATAAAGCTATGAGCCCAAATGAAAACACAATAATGTTTTCAATCGAAGTTAGACACTAGTCTGGGGACATTGGATGAGTAGGCAGTAGATAAGGATTTTGATGCACAAACCTTCTATTATATATTCTTTACCATGGCTTGCATTGGATAATTTGCCTCGTGGAAAAGGTTGCTACAGTTTAATAAAAAAAGATACATTAAAGAGAGAGGGAAAATAAAAAAATAAAAAAAATTTTTAAAATACGAAAAAAAAAAGGTATATGAAAATATATATGAATACTCATGAAAGTAAAATTATAAATAAAAATTTAACAATAAAGTATAAGATATAGATATAAAGAAATAATAATAAAGAGATCAAAATGGGAAAAAAGTTTAATGTAGTTAAATATTTTTTAAACAATCAATATAACATTACATGCAGGTAAAATATTAATAAAACTATTAAGAGGTATATTTTAAATAGATGCAATATGTGAATTTAGAAAAGGTCAAGAAATAAAAAATGGAATTTCAAAATGAATCTTTTGTGAAATGACTCCTTTTGTGGAATATTGTAAGGAAAAAAGTTTTAAAATGTAAATAATGATATCTACTAAAATTATTATGGGTGAGAAGCTGTTTGCAAATTTATGTTGGTGTATTTGTTCTTTTCTTAGTGAATTAATATTTATGTAAATGGAATGAGAAATAAATATTACTTGAGAAGCATTTTTCTATTTTCTTAACAATGTAATGTTTACTTTTTTTTTCTTTCAAATTTCGTTGAATAATTAAAAAACTTTAGTGCTTATTGGCTCTTTGTCGATTCTCAGTTTAAATATATTCTATAATGATATTCTATAGTGATTATTACAGAGTTTTTGTTTCATTATTTTTATAATTAAAATATTATAAATAATTTTTAAGTCCATGTAGAACATCTTTAGGGAATTATATATTACCAGGCAATAAAATATTTTTTAAGTCAATAAATCATCACCATCTAGAATTATGTATCCTTTGGAGTTTTAAGTTATTTCAAGCTCTTTCAGCTAAATATCATCGAATACAATTTTAATATTTATATCATTATTCAAAGACTGAAAATATTTATTTTATTATGAAAATGGTCGTAATATTATATCAATTCAAAAAATAATTATAAAGAGACCAGAATCAACAAAAGTCATTATTATTCGCAATTTTAACCCATTACAATTTAATGTTGCAGTTGTTAATGAATACACAACTTTATAATCATTTTATTACTTAATCAAGTCAAATTCTCTATGTTTTTTAACAATTTTTTAATAATGCAATTATTTTCAGAGGATTATCAAAATGTCTAGTAATCTAAGGATATATTTGCATATATCCATAGCTTTGGGAGTATTTCATGTTTTAATAATAACCGGATTGAAATTTCAGCGTTAATAATATTGAACTTTAGAGTAGATTCCAAAGCTACAAAGAAACAATGATGCATTTAAAAAAAAGTATTTGAAATATGAGCTAGGTTTTAAAACAATTATGATTTTAATCTCACATTTTACTAATCTATGATGTATTACACAATATGAACATTTAATTGATTTTTAATTTTATTTTATATTTTCATTCCGAATTATATTTATTACCACCCGCCTATTAGATGCTATTGTTTTCAGCGTAATATTTATGGTAGTAATTTTTTTATCCGAAAAAAATTATACTGATACTTAAACCATTTACGGAATAAAAATTTAATAGCAATAAACCATTTTCTTACTATTATTTTCAGTAACTTTTGGCCATCAATAAAACCTTCAAAAATGGTAAAATAAAAACATTTTAAAAAAGATTCTAATCTAATGATGGACACCAATCTTAGACATGTAAGTTAACATTTTAGCTTAAGCAATAATAAAATAAAGCAATTGCTATAGTTAAATAATTTTGAATCCCTTATATAGGGGATACTATCTGCAATAAAAAAGAGATATCTTTCTTAAACTTAAAAATGATTTTTTTTATATATAATAACAAATATCTAGCAATGGTAGAGAATATATGAACGTTAAAGTTTTTATTTACAATTATGAATGACCAAATTTGCATGAAGACTAGAGTAGCCTTTATAAAACTTTCTATATCTGCTTTTATACTTCAGGAAATAGATATCTTTTATTACCTATTTGTCTTTTACTTAGTTGACAAATGCCGAATTCTCATGAGCAAACGTAAAGTCTTTAGACAAGTCAGATTGCCGTTTATGTAAATGTTTTTTTTTTTTTAGTATTTCTCTGAAGTAGTTAATCACCATTGATAATTAATTGTTTTTAAAGCAATTTCCTATAATTAATATTAGAATAATTTTTTAATTAAAATTTTTAGAATTTTAAACGCTATTATTTTATTCGTTTGGGAACCAAGTAATCTTTAATTAGTCCCCCCTCCCCGTTTATTATAAACCAAAAACTAAATATATTTAATTTTTATTTACAATATTATGAATGAACTAATCTTCCATAATTTTTAAAGTATTCTGGAGCTTTTAAAAAAAAAAAAATAATAATAATTAATGAATGTATATTAAAAGCCTTGTTATTTCTTTTTTTTTTTCATATGACAAATGCGTTGACCGGAAGCGAATCCGGGCCAGCTGCTTGGAAGGTAGCTATGCTAACCACTATGCCACCAAAGCCTTGTTATCTCTGCTAGTGATTTCCTCTGTTTCAACTACTTCCTCGATTCACATAATGATTTGGTATTTACTATTCATTATTTTTTGGTTTTTTTCTTTTCATTTGCTCTTCTCTGATCAGTAGAATATTCTGCCATGTTAACATTTATCAGATCATCATATAGTCTTGAATATTAATTTCTTTTATTTCTTAATCACAATTTTATACATATTCTAAATTTCTTTAATCGATAAATTTACATCCTTAAATTGCTTAGTTTTGGACTACTTACTTTCAACTCATTTTTTAGAACAAAAAGTTTTATAATATACTGCCATCTATTGAATTATTTTACAAGTAAAAAATCAATTAATTGATGATTTATGTCAAACAAAAACTAAGCACTGCCTTTTCACATCTTTTCTTGAATCTTATTGGCTGTTGAAATTTTGTAAACAAAAGAAAATGGAAAAGCTCCGCCTTCTCATCATCTTTTCTTGAATCTTATTGGCTGTTAAAATTTTTATATGCTGCCAAAATTAAAAATTTCTAACTTTTGTTTTATTTTGAAAATGATAAACGAATGTTTTAGAGCATTTTAAAAATATTTTTTGATGAAATACAAATAAAATACAAATTATTTTCATATAATATGTCAAAAATAAATATTATTTTACAAAAATAGTTACGATTTTAGCAAGAATTATTTATTTATTGCAAAGTCGGGAAAAAAAAATCATAACGTGAAATTACGATTGCCGTTTCTTTTCATGTCAACCGTAACAAATATTTTTAAAATTAAAAATCAAAATTTATTTTTGAACAAACTTTCGTTTATTTTTATAATGTTAGAAATTACTAATATACTTTTTAAAAACGAAACTAAAGTGAATATATTTAAAAAAACGGTCAATAACTTTTGAAAAATTGATACATTATTTTGTGCATCGGCCAATTAAAAGCTTTGAGTGATACCACCTGCTGCGAATGAACAATTAGACGCTTAAAGGGTTAATGATATATTTCTTCTACTCTTCATCTTCTGACAGCACTTCCATAATTTGCATAGAAAAAAATTCAATACAGTTGTTTCAATAAATTTTTTTCACAATGTCTCATATCTTGTTTTTTTTTCTTCAGCTTAAAATTTCTTTTGTTCAGAATCTGTCTCTTGGTAAATTATCTCTCTGTTTTCTTCCAAACAATAATTGGTAAAGTTTTCCTGATTACTGCCATTGGGGTTGAATTTTGTAGTATTAGTATGGTAAGCCAAGCTTCTAAAAGGATCGGCTTTGCATAAAATTTTTTTAATGTGACTAGTGTTTTTGTCATTAAACTATTAGATTCTGGATGGTAGGATGGTGTATTCGTTTGTTCTTCAGTTAAGTATCTATGTAAATTATTAGAAATACTGAAACAATATCATTTTTGTCAATATCTTTACTTTTTTTTTCTTCCGGATTCATATGTTTTATGACAGAATGGGGAAAAGTTTTTTTTATCACAACTAAAGCATGGCACTTCAGTCAAAGATTCACACATATTTCTGTATTAATATTAGACTACCAAATATAATTTCTCACCAGAGTTTTAGCTCACAATTATTATTACTGGATGTTATGGTAAAAAGATAATATATTATTATAAATTTACTTCAGCTTTTGATCTTCATGATTTCAGTTTATTAGAAAAATTTGAAATAACAGGCTATGTATTAAATTAATTTTCTATTTGAATACATCAGTTTACAATCATATGCTGTTATAAAATTTTACTGATGTAGACTATGCAGGCTTAAGTGATTAGGAGTAAGTTTCAAATTAGTATAATACTATTGAAAGGTTTAGCTTAAGCAGACACTAATGGGTTTTTTTAATTTCAAATATAATAGACAGAATTTCATTAATCTATTTGACTATATTTTTTCTAGAGTTAGATAATGTTCTGGATGCACATGTTGTTGACCTGTCCCCACCCATCGGATGGTTTAGCATAACTCATCCACTAAAATTGCTGTTATAAATGAGCAGCTTAATGGGCTTTTTTTCCATATCCACTTTTTATTTTTGCTTAACTAATCATATAACAGGAAGGCTATTTGTGTTTTATTTTTACAAGCCCCCAAAAAACTTGTAGCTTCTGACTTTTGTTGATCTCGAAGCATTTTGCACTACTTTTATCTTCTCAAAAGCAGATAACTTAGGTTTCCACTGATTATGTGTCTAAAAAACTTTAGTACAAGGGTATTTAATATATATATATATATATATATATATATATATATATAACAATATATATATATATATATATATATAACAAACTAACTAAAGGAAATACATATAAAAACAAAAAAAGACTTATAAATCCAATAAATAATATTATATTTCAACCAGAGGACTGGTTTTCATCAGAAAGAAAAAAAATACACAGTATTTTTTTCTTTCTGATGAAAACCAGTCGTCTGGTTGAAATATAATATTATTTATTGGATTTATAAGTCTTTTTTGTTTATATATATATATGTAAGTTAATTAGTATATGAAATAACCGATATATATATATGAAGTTAAATTCACAGTCAAAATGTATTGATATGCAACAATTAATGATAACGTTCTGCAGGTTGAATGAAAATAATAGAAAACCTGTTCAAGCTACTACTAATCAAAATGAGTCATAGCTTGCAAAACAGGTTTGTTATTGCTTTCATTCAGCCTGCAGAAACAGTTTTTATTAGTTGCTGCACATCAATACAGCTTAGCCGTCGATTTAAATTCATATATATATAATGATGATCCCATTTATTAATTAATTTACATCTATATTAACCGTTAAAAATATTAATTTGGAATATATATATATTATTCTATGACAAATTTTTTTAGCTTTTAGCAAATCTCATTTTCCATTTGTTCAGTGATGATTCTAAATTTGCAACAATAAATAGATCATTGAAATAAGAGATGATGTCTTTAGTCTGGAGTAGAATATACATTTTTGATTGAAATACCTTTGGCACTGCTTTTATATCAAAAGATGGATGACTGGAAATAGATATTTTGATGTGATGCAATTATTGATAAAATTTTTGATAATCCTTCACTACAGAAATGTAATGTAACGTGCCATTTAAATCCAAACTTGCAAGAATATCACAAAGTCTATAAAAGTGCAAGAATTTATTTACCATCTGATACTGAAAAAAACATCTTTATTCAGATTTTTAGTTAACATGTAATTATAATTGTCAAAATTCTCAATTTTTTTGTTTGCTTTCACTTTCAGACTCTTCCATTTCTCTTTGGACAAATGCAACTTGAAGTGCCTTATAAATAGGTTTTTTATTTTTCTTTAAAGTAAATTACTACAGATTTAGCTTTAATTATTCTCTATTCTGCTTTTAATACACTGGAGAATCTGGGTTTGATTTCACTTTTATTTCTATTTCAACATTTTCTATGTTGACCTTATTTCTTAGTTCTGCAATTTATTTTGAGCTTTAATTAGGTTAATTTTACTTTGAACTATATACAATAGTAACTAACATTTTTAACATTTTATATAATTTTACAATTTCAGAATTTTAATCCATTTTCTTTTGCATCATGTGTCCTTAGTAATGACTTTTTGAGACTTAGAGCGTTTTAAGATAGTTCTTCTTTTTTGACATAAAGAAGATACCCAGATTCTTTATCAATATCTACAGTTACACTTTTTTCATCAATTTAGACAGGTAGCATTAGTTGCTTAGTAATGTTTACTTTCATAATGTGACATATCTTTATTTTTCATGCTTATGGCTGGGCAACTGTATGCTCATTTTTTCTTGATTTTCCATCTAAAACATGACATGCAGTATCGATGTGACTGCTTAAACTATCTGTTAATACATTTTTCAATGTGTTATGTTTCTAGGTTTGTGCTATATGTCGCTTTTACTACAAAAATTTTCCATTCTGTGTTCCAAAATTGTGGCACTTTTTCTCACTTTTGTATAGAAAATTTGTCTCCATTAATTAATGACACTTCATTTTTGAAATTCTCTAGACTGTTCTAGGACTATTTCACGAATTGAGCCTTTTATTATTTATTCTTTATATATCAATCAAATTTTTCTCTGCTGCCTTTGCTATCTTAGTTGCTCATCTGATATGTCACAGAAAAATTGTTCAAGAAATGCCTCCTTGAACATATCTTACTATAAAACAATCTCTAGCCAAGTCTCTATTTGCTATGTTGTAATTATGCAAATTCTTCCCTTGTTACTTGATTTTTCCATCTACAATGCACTATAAAGTACAAACCTTAAGAATAAAGATTTGAAATAGTCATTCAGGTTAGAAATTATTCCATGGTGAAAGAAAATTAATAATTACACATAAAAGGCTGATAATTGTGATTACTTTTTGCCGTGAATAGCATCACTATCCAAATTTTATTTTCTCAGTTTTATTCATAATAAAATATTAGTCAAAATATTGTGTGAATAGTGTTCAATGGGTTGGATTTTTGATGTTACATTCATTAATCACAGTTTATGTCATCTTTTGACTTTATTCATTAGTTAATTATTACTTTTTAATATACATAATTGAGATTCATAATTAGTTACCAAACTGTGAAAGCTATTTCTCAAGTCATTGCTATTTATTCCTTTCTACAAGATTCAATCTCTTAAGTCAAATTGTAATAGTTTTCATTTGGCACCTCAACAGAGTTTAATATTCTAATTTTAAATAGTATTGGGTAACTTCTGACTGTTTTTCTCATGTCAAACTGCACTACTTTTATTGCTTTTTCTGTATTGAGTAAGGTAATGAGATAAATTCAACTATGGCAAATAAACTGTCTGAATTAGTTGAAATCAAATAAAACTTGATATAGTTTAACTCAGTATTTAATAACTAACTAAATATGGATAAATAACTATATTCAAGTTATATAGTGAATACTTAATATAATAAAAATTATATAGCTTTCTTAAGCTTTATATATGAAAAATATAGTAAAGTATGTCTTTACTTAGCAATGGGAACATAAAGTGTGAAACGTTTACTTAAATTTATATGAAAGATTACTATATAAAAATAGAATGGTATTTATAATGCTTCTTCTTTAATACTCCAGGAGACAAATGTTTTCTCTATTACATATTAACTCTTTATTTAGATGTTGTGTTAAACATGGTATTTACTCTTAACACACTATGCTTCCATGAAAATAAGACATAATCAGAAAATCAGCTCTAGCATGATTTTTCAAATGCTTATAATATAAACCCTACTCCAAATATAAGCCCTAGTTAAGACTGTCAGCTAGATAGATAGCTTTTATTTTTTTAGTTGTTTATGATGAAACACATAATGGACATATTGAATTATAAAGTGATGAATATATAGATAAACAATATTATTGGCATTAATGCTTTAAGTAAATGGTAATATAAATTATAGGATTCCTTTGTATTTTTTGACAATTTTTGACAAACATAATTCTACCTGTATAGGAAAAACAATTTATCTAACTCAAGTCCATCCATATATTGGACAATTTATAATTTCATTAATATATTTTTAAATACTTATTTTATTTATAATTAATATTTAGATTTAGAATTCTTGATTTAGTTTTAGTTTTATCATGTTTGCTCATAAATATTCAAAAGAAAAGAGAAATCAGTTTGATTTCTTAAACATTTTTTTCCTCCTAAAAGATTTTATTAAAATAACATAAATGATTTTAATAATCAAAGTTTAGCTTAAGTTAAATGGTCAGTCTTTCTCCTAAAAAAGTTTTTACAAAAAATACCCAAGCAGAACTGTTATGAGTAATTTGGAAAGTATTTACCATGTGAGCACTTGATAATGAATCAACATGATTGAGTCTTATATGAATCATAATTCAGTATGATGTACATTATAATAGACATAGCTAATATGTACATGTGAATTTCAGAAATATTTTCTGAATTTTTGAGCTTGCACTTTTTTGTTGTTTTTGTATGGACAAACCCATTTTTAACTGTAATCATTTTGTCATGACTCCTGTTTCACAGGTCTTCAATTAACCCTTGATTTAATGGTAAATTTAAATAAAAAAATATCATTGCCAGATACGATAAATGCAAAAAGAGCTATTCCATGTGTACAAGAAATTGTGGAGAGCTCCTGGAATAAGAATCTTACAGCTTTCTGTAAAGTGAAAAAGTACTTAAATAAATGTACATTTTTGTATTCGAATAAATATAGATTTTTATTCATGAAAAAATAAGACATCCCCTGAAAATAAGATCTATAGGGGTTTGGGGGGAACATGGTATAAACATTGTTTTTGAAAAATCATTTTGTCATTTTTATAAGTGTCTTTTTTATTTGTGCTCTGGAATAATCAAATCATCTTGGAAATTAAATATTTTTAAAACAATAATATCAGTATTTAATTGTAGAACAATTAATGTTTAATTTTTTTTTAAAATGCCAAATACATATTATTTAATTAATTTTGGAATCAGATAATTTTTAATGTTTCTTTTATTATTTATAATAAAATTAATAACTTTCATTAGTTTTCTTTCACTCTAAACCAAAAAATTAATTGATGAATTTTCATTTACAATACCAATATTTGTTTACAATATTAGTAATTTGATACATAACAAACTCAAGTCTATATTGAATAATACTGTGTTTGCTATTACCTATATATGACAAAAAATGTTCTTCCAAAAAGACTTTTTTTAATATCAAAATAGAAATTTGATTTGTCCCTTTCAAATCAACAGAAAATTCGATCATTTTAAAACAAGATAACCGATAAATGTTTTTAGCACTTTTATAATTATTATTTTTTTTTTAGCTTTTTGTAAAATAGTTGACAGAATGTTATCAATTCTTCTTATCAAAAAATTCAAGAATAATTCTTAGACGTAAAGATTATGAAAAAATCCCTCTTGAAAAATAGTGTTAAAGATGACAATAAAAGAAAAGTAAAAAAGTCATTTTACCAAGAAATAGCTGCAAAATAAAAATAAAAAAGAATATAAAATAAAATGTAAAAATAAAATAAAATTATACAATCGAAATAAATACCTTAATAATTATTATTTAAGCTATTGTTGTTTATTTCTTATTTAATATTTTATATAAAATAGATTACTATTTTATATGATTTATTTATTTATTTTAAATACATTAGGTAAAAAGTCCTTACAATGAATTGTGATCAAACTCCTTGCAATGAAAGATGGTCAGGTATTAAAAACAATCTTATAAATATTGACCAGATATAATATAATAAATGAATTCTTCATTATTGTTTTTTGGATCTTTTAAAGCTGTCCAAAATATCGCCAGTGCTCATTTAGCTGTATCATGGACTGATTTTAACCACACGCAAAAACTTAACATAAATACTATTTTCAACATCATGGACATTCGCCATGCTGTAACGGAAGCATCATTCATTATTTGTTCACTGTATTACCGCATAACAATTTTAGCAATATTTGGTCCTACTTTAAGTTTTGAAATGTTTCATTCTGGCTTAATAGCATCTGATTTAAATATTGCAATTATGGGATTTGGAACAACTTCTTCTTCTTTTAAGAATAAAGTCAAATATTCAACTTTAACTAGAACATCATGTAGTGTAGAAAATTTTGATACTTTTTTAACAATAATTTTAAAAAATTTTAATTGGTTTAAGATTGTGTTTCTTCGAAATAAAAATTCATACTATGATGTTTCCGGAGAAGAAGCATATAATTCACTAAAAATGAATTCAAAATTTAATGTCTCATATTATCCTTTAAAAGCAGACGAAACATCAGATACAAGAATATTAACGGAAGCTTCTAAAAATTCCCCAGGTAATATATATGTATAATGTAGTGCCTTTTATTTATTAATAATCATATCTTCCACACTAGCTTCAACCATGAATGTTATTGCGATTATATATAAATACTTGAATATTAACTAAGTGTAGTGCATAAGACCAAATAATAAGAGGCAATCTTCACCAATTATGATCAGTGATCATTAATTCCTAACTCAAGCTTATAACGATAGTTAAAATGGCTGCAACCTCAATTTTCTTAATATAAATATTGTCAAAAGCACAAGATTTAATCATGCTAGGCAGAAATGATTACTTCAGTTTTAGCTTTAAAACCACATTTCAATAAACATATTTCTAAATGCACATGCATGCACACACACACACATCTAAGACCTTAAAAGGAAGTGCATCCATTTTCCATGCCTATAATCTATGTTCAAATCATGATTGAGTAAGCATAAAAGTTTTTTATCAGACTTGCGTTTTTTTTAATGATAACCAACTCATTGCCAACCTGATTATTTAATATTAGTAAATAAGTAGAGAACATGTTACTCTTAAATAAAAAAATAGGGATAGAACAATAAATCCATACCAGCCATCAATTGTCAAATCTGATGTTAAGAAGCTCTTTATTCTTTTCTGTTTTTCTATTATAGAACATTGGAGAGAATCTCATCTTGTCATACCCTATTTAAAATACTATATTACCTTTAACATTTATACATACAGAAAAGTGAAGATTTTCATATGTAAAAGTTGTAAAATATATATCAGATTTATTTGTTGTCAATATTTAAGTTTTGATGATATTTAGACATAAGACATCAGTATATACATATATGTTAAATTAAATAAAATAGAAAATTGTATAACATTACAATACTAGCCAAAAACAACATTTTATTAAAATTCTTTCACAACCATGATTTCATCTATATACAAAACAAAATAATTTTTTTATCATTCATTTCAAAAACAAATTTTCTTTAATATTAAAATATGTCTTCATGAGATTGATGGCTTCAGATTCAAAGACTTTTATTTGAGGTCATCAATATCATGAAGAGTTTGATATTAAAGGAGGTTGGTTTTTAAAATAAATGACTTGACAAAGTCTATTTGTTAATAGATGAAACCATGATTATGGAAGAATTTTAGTAAAAATTTGTTTTTGGGCAGTGTTGTAATGTTATATGAATTTCTATTTTATTGAGTTGGGCAATATTTAATTTTTAATGTTAAATTAAATATTTTTAAGAATTTATTAGAATGTTAACAATGTAAATTAAGGGATTATAGTGAAAAAATGAACTGTGTTGTAAGAAAGTACATAGCTTCAATTATATGCTATACAAAAATATAAGCAAACAAAAATATAAATAAAAAACCAAAAAAAAAAAGCATTAAAAATTATAAATTTAATACATTTTATGATAGTTGAGCAGCCATTTTCCATTTCTTAGAATGTAATAATCTTATTTAAATAATAAAATAAAATTTGTTAATATATTTTAAATTATACCATAATCATTTTTTCTGGCTCAGAGCATTGTAAATGATCATATTCCTCAATAAAAAATTCAGTTAATATTGAAAGAACATACAATTTTATTTTCCTTTTTATACATAGTAAAATGTTTTCTAAGCTTAATGCTAAAAGTTTTACAAAATTTTAGAACATATTTCAATCTAATATTGACTTAAAAACATCAAAACAAGTAGAGAGATCATAGTTTTTCAATAACAATACTAGATATTATGTTTCTATAAGAGAAAAAGGTTATTAAAAATAATAATACTCAGAATATATTTAATTGTGCTGAAAGGCAAAGATTTCATTATTTATATATTTAAAAATAAAAATATGGCATAGAAATTTTCTTCTTTATTCTTAATATTTTAGTGGATGAAAAATATATATAAATGAATCTTTTCAATTTATTATTAATAATATATTATTATTGTCTAAAAAATATTTATATTATAATTTATATACACATACTACATTTATAAAAAAATCATTTGTGTTATATATGCATGAGCATATTGAAAAGTACTTACACTTGCAGTTTAATAATCAATACATTTTCTATTGTAATTAAAGTTTATTAACAAGATGTGAGTTATTATATGCTATATAATGGAGGAGATATGAAATAAAATATAATGTATATCATAGTTCTTCTGTATATTCATGTAAAAAGAAATAACTTTTATCTTTGAAGTTTCTAGGAAATTATTAATTACTAATTTATAGCTGTGACTAACAAGCTTGTTAACTTTATAAATGCTCTGTATAAAGAAGTTTAATCCATTCATCTCTTTTTATAGATATAAGAGTCTTGACATCAAGAAAATAATAATTCATTTTCCCCGGAGAGTTGTATATATATGAAAGTAAATGTTTTTAATGAATTTAATATTATGTTAACAATGAAAATTAAAAACTTATATTAATAAAAGCAGAAATAATTATTACTTTTGATATTTAGATAGTTATTAATTACTAATTGATAGTTCTGAAGCTAAACAAGTTTACTCTATTAACCTATACAATATCTCCTATTTCTAGAAATTATAGAAGTAAAAGGAGTTCCTTTTCTAATCTAATATCAAGGGGAAATGTGTATTTTGCATCCTCATATCTATAAAAATAGCTTTCTGGGTTTAAATTCTTATAATAATTTCGGTTGGAAATAGAAGATGATCTGTTTTTATTTCTAAACTCTGGACAAAAGAAAAAGTGAATAGAAAATAATTGTCTGGCCTCAGGACTACCAAATAGTAATAGATGGCTTTCTGGAAATATCAAAGGTAAAAGTTATTTTTATTTGCACAAATGCAATCCCTTAATGTCCATTGTTAACACACACATGCATATATATATATATATATATATACAGAGAGAGAGAGGTGGAGCACACACCCTTATATATAACTGGAATAAAAATTCTCATTCAGTTTATAAATAAATAATAAACTATTTATTCTTTAAACTTTTAGTCTTTATAAGATTAACCTTGTCAATACTGGTGAAAAATTAGAATGAAATTGAATATCACCCAGATAAAAACATGACAATATTAATAATTTTATATTAATAATTATTTATATAAGGATAAAGACAAAGTCTCACTTTTAGTAATGTTGCATTGATAAACAAAAATGTTAATAACTGTAAACATCAAACTAGTAGTTTTTATTATACATATAATTAAGCTTTAAAATTATTTTAACAGAAGTCAATCTCCAATAATGCACTATTTTTTAAGTATTATAAATTTCCACACACTTGCTCACTGGTAAGAGTTGAAAAAACTTAAATGAATCACTTAAGTTTAGAATGTACATTCTATATACACCAACCCTTAGACAGACCATGCTTAAATCAGGGCTTGGGTATATTGTGTGCCTGATGTTATAATCAAATATTCAATTGTACAAATCTCTTTAACCCATCACAGGAAAAAGACAATGTCTCATTTTTAATCACATACAATGAGACAAACATGATTTATAAATGTAAATCTATTATTATAAAGTGCTGAAAACTATGATAATGCACTCTTTCTTAAATATTATAAATTTCCACACACTTGTTCACTGGTAAGAGTTTAAAAAACTTAAGTGAATCATTAAGTCTAATTGTAGGTGGTTAAAAATGAGATACTGTCATTCTCCTACGATGGGTTAAATAGATTTGTACAATTGAATATTTGATTATAACATCAGGCACACAATAAAACTCAAGCCCTGGTTTAAACATGATCTGTAAAAGTTGGTGTATATAGAATGTATGCTCTAAACTCAAATGACTCACCTAAATTTTTTAAACTCTTACCCAGTGAGCGCTTGGAAATTTATAATATTTAAGAAATAGCTCATTATCAAAGATTGAATTCCATTTGAATAATTTTAAAGTTTTCAGTGCTTTATAATAATAGATTTGATCACTAATTTACATTTACAATTCATCAACATAGCACTGTATAAATATTTAATTATATATAATTAAACTAAGTATATCACTCTCCCCTAGGTTATGAATAAATAAGCCACTTGTTAGCAAATAAAAAATAGAAAGATCCATCTGATGTTTAATTTTTTATATTTAGAAACTCACAACATTAATAAAAATTAAGCTCAATAAATCATCCAGATGAAAACATGGTATTAATAATTATTAACTTAATAATTAATTAGACAATAATGGGGAGCATCTCATTTGTGTTATTATAATCGAGCATAAGTTAATAATTGTAATTATGAAAATAACATAGGTTTATTAAATGTAACATTTTTGCTTCCATACTTCTATAATTGATTATTAGTTTAAGAATTATTACTGCTATGTTATATAGTTAATGTATATATATATATATATATATATATACATTATATATATATATATATATATATATATATATATATATATATATATAAAACTTGAAAAAAAGATAGATCCATTCTTTTCTTGATTCCTTTTAAGAAACTATATTCATAGTCTGAGAAAAATACAGTTTTTCATTTAATTACATATACAGTACACTAAACTTTGTTTTAGGCTTACAATTATTAATTATTAAAAACAGGATTATTAAAAGTGATATTATTTCCATTGTTGAGCCATTGATTATTACTTTAATAATTATTAATGCTAAGTTTTTATTTGGCATTAATCATCAACATCTAACTGCTAACTAGACAAAAAGGAATATATTATTATTTAAATTCTTGAAATGTAAAAAAAAAAAAATTTAGTTGATGACAATTATAATATTTTGTTACTGCTATCTTTAAATTGGTTTGAAGACTAACTAAATAATATTTTTTATAACCTTGTAATCAAACAAACTTATTGTAAATATATTAGGTTAGAAAATATTAGATAATTTGTAATATCTTGTAGCAATAAACTCTCCATGTGCCATCTATTTTCAATTCAATTAATTATCTCATAACATGATATTAATGCCTTTATTTTCTTCTACATCTGTGATATATTTAAAAGAAACATTCTTAGTCACTGATAATAATAATATTGACTATTTAATCTATAGTGACATTTTATTACCTTATTTAAGTTTGTCTTCTGTTTCCTTATACATATGTCTTGTCATTGGATAACAATAAATTCAATTGGAGAGCTTGCTAAATAGATGATGATTTTACATATTTAATCGTACTCTATATTGATTGCATTTTGAAAGAGTCTCGCTCAAGAACATTGCATATTATCTAATTACTGTTAACTGTAATAATAAAAACAATAATGCGCTTATATATGTAATAATAAATAGTATTTTAATATAGAATAAATATGTCATATGAAAGTTACTAAGTCATTTTAAATAATAATTGAACTGCCCTCTAACTACTTTGTTCAGGTACTTATTTATAGTAAAAAAAATGAACAATTTCTTATATTTTTTAGATCTTTTTATTGTTCTGGATAATTATAAATAAAAACAACTAAAATATGGTAAAATGTACTCCATTTTCTTACTATAAAAATTTATTGAACATGGCAGCTAGAGGGCAAATAAATTATTATTTAAATTAAACTTGGTAAATTTCACATGATAATACATTGTGACAATGGAAAGTTAGTTCACCAATGGCTAATACAAAAAATAAATCTAGATTAGTACAAAAATAGACTGGAGCATTAAGTTAGAAAAATTAAAAAAGTAAAGATTTCGATGTTGTGGCATTATAAATAGAAAAGGTTTAAGCAAAATTCAGATAAAATAAATGATTAATAATTTATATGTCTTTTACAGATGTCTGTAATTGTGTGAGAGTGTTAGTGATGAAATAATTAAACAGTAATGAATTGCTTTTGTTACTTAGTTATTTCAAAGATTTTTATGATGGAGCGAAATTCCAAACTTTTTATAGCTAAAAAATAAAATATTCAAATATATAAAAATTACAAAATATGTAAATTTTGTAGCATGTGCTCCGGGGACTACTGAACATAAATTCCATATTTTATTAAAGTGAATAAGGAATAACCTTCATAGGCACTTACAGTTTAAAAGATATAATTGCCATATATATAAAAGACTTATTTTGCGGATTCATACGTGTTAAAAAATTTGAATATTAAATATACCGACATATATCAATATTTAAATTTTTTAACCACATGAATCCGCAAAATATGTCTTTTATATATTCAATGCCTGAAAATCTTCGTATCAACACACACACACACATATATATATATATATATACGTGTGGGTGTTTAAATGTTTTTAATTTTGCAAAAAAAAATAATAATTTATGGACAGATTTAAATGTATAAAAGTCGGTTTTTATTGAAACCCTAATATAAAAAGAAATACTTTAAACTTATGTTTTTGATTTGTACAAAATTAGAAATATCAAAAGCAACAATTTAAAAAACCTTTATTATTCTTAAAAATAAGAAAATTAAAATAAGATGAATGATCAGATATATTTTTGAAGGAACACTGTGCAACAATGGATTAGCATCTGAGCTTGGAAACTTTTTTTTCAAAACAATTGTGATGAAATAAAAAGTATATGAGAAGTAGTTTAAAAAGAATATTCTTAACTAATTCAGTGTTCAGTTTTAGCCAGTGAAGACACAATTGAAGCATTTAGTCATCTAGTATTCAGCCATCTAGTATTTCGTACTAATAAATAAATTCTATATATAGCTTAGTAAAATAGTGCGTCAAAAAATGTACCCCATATTGACAAAGAAAAATTTACCCAAACTATTGAAATTTAGATAGAAAGACGCAGTAAGAAAGAGTAGTTATCAGCACAGTCCAAATTTTAATAATGATAATTTGTTTTATACCTTTTTCAGGATGTCCTTCTGAGAGTCACTGGTTAAAAATACTCATAATTTTTCCAGATAAGTAGGATTTGAGATAAAGAAATGACTTGCCAAAAATTATGATGAAGCCTTAGTTCATAGCCTGTTATTTGTTGTAACAAGTGATACATTAACTGTGACTAGAATTGTTTTGTTTTGATAACCTGGCGTGTACTTGTCATAATCAAAACAAATAAACATTTACTAAATAATAAAGTTAAACTACAATGATATTAACAAATGA
The DNA here is from genome assembly GCA_028023455.1 of Epiperipatus broadwayi. Lineage (NCBI taxonomy): Eukaryota > Metazoa > Onychophora > Udeonychophora > Euonychophora > Peripatidae > Epiperipatus > Epiperipatus broadwayi. The sequence continues at coordinate 370,149 of JAQFVV010000464.1, forward strand.
ACTACATTAGAATCTAGAGATAACAATACTGGGGAACCGTATTTTAAATTAACAATGAATTTTTTTTTATTTTCTTGAATTGAATACGTAATTATTGATTTAATTAAAGCATAGTTCAATTTTGAAGATCAGTTTATAAATTATTTTGGTAGTTACTCTTCTTGTTTTACAGACGTAATAATTTTTTTTTTAACTTTGAGATTTTAGTATTGTCACTCTTTGCTAGAAAATAATGATATTTTGTATGAAGACAAAATTATAGAATCTCTTTCTTCACCAAATATATATTTTTGTATTATATTTCAACATTTTAGTTGTAACTAAAATAAATTCAAAGTATTTGTCATGTATTTCACTTCCTAATTCAATGAATAAATACTGAAAGCAAAGTAAAATAAAACTATTGTTTAGTTTTAAAAAATGTATGTATTCATTACCATAATATATATATATATATAATAGTGTTATTATATTGATTTCTTTATTCTTTAATAAACATGTTGTATGCTATTCCTCTTACATTAGTTTGAACTCAAAAACAATAACTGTGAAGAATTAATGGATATACAAGAAAGTTAAAACATATTTGTGTAGGAGAATCCTTTATTTCTGAATATGATATCCAATAAAGAAATATGTAACAATGATAACTACAAATGGGAAGTCTTATCGTTTGTTGACAATGGACGGTAAAAAAAAATATTGGTGTAAGTTTTTAAATATTGATATTAAAGATATACAACTACATAAAAACATAAATTATAATAAAAGAATTCACGATAAATTCATAAATTTAACATCATATAAATTTTCTGCAGAACAAAATATTTTACTGAGTAAAGGTTTATAACTTATATCGTTTATGGGCATTGATATTAAAAAGATTATTACAGACATAGGACTGGGAAAAAACAAACTGAACTGTTTATTAAACAAAAAATTGTATGAAAATAATATTTTCTAAGAAAGAATGTAAATATAGAAGAATTACTAAAAATATTTGTAATATTAAAAAATTACAATATGTAAGGAGGATAGAGGAAGTAGATTTGTTCTTTTGTATTCTAAGAATCATATGGAAAGAATCAAATAAAAATATATAATACATTATCAAAAGATTCTACTAATATTATAAAAATTAAACGCATAAATTTATTACATAAAATAGAAAAACCCAAAATGATACATGTAAATCAGTATTCATTATTATTTGCCTGAAGGTTAGTGATGTTAGTATATTAGTTATAATAATATGTTGAATTACTTCTGTCATCTATCATTAACTGTTGAATGTATGGAAAATTTAAAGTTTTTCAAACACAAACAAATTGTTAATAATAACACAAATAGAGAACACATAGTAATTACACAATGTTTCGAGTAGTATTATTCTACATCCTTCTTCAGGTGTTGCTGGCCTGACCAGAAACAATATTAGCATAGGAGTAGAACTTATATCTTTAGATTCTTGAATATCGGATTTTAAGGCAATGCTGCAACCAATTGAGCTATTCTGTCAAAGGCAACAAATAGTAGAAAATTTATATATTTATATTTTGAGAGTTGATTCAAATCATCCTGAATTCTTCAAGTTTTCTAATAATTTTTTCTAAGAGCAAGATTAATTAAAGGCTTCCATACATGGTGTATTGGCACAGTGGGCTGACTTATAGGATTATTTGTCAGAGTCATATGAGCAGCTTCTTTGTATTCCTCTTATAAAAGCCAATATATTTTTAGGAAGGTAAAAACTTATAAGGATAATAATCCAGTGAGATTATTTAGTTTTAATGATTTTATTCTACAGAAACTCTGCAAATATTTAAACAAATAAATAGAAAATGTATTATTAGTTATGAGGAATTTTGCATTAAAACACAGATTCTACCATAAATAAATTAAATAATAAACTGAATAGAAACCAAAGTATTTTTCCAATAGATATCAAGAAAATGTACCCAAGTATTTTAAAAATTAAAAATATAGAAATAATAATATGTAAATTAATGATATAAATATAGTACAAAGTTTAACATGAATACATAATAATTTATACTTTAAATACAATAATGAATATTTGAATATACATAAAGAATAGGTGATGGTTTGTGCAATTGGTTGGTTACTATCATCAGTATAAATGAATTAGATATTAAAATATTTTAAAAAAGAATTCAAACTATAAAATTATTTTTCGTTTGAATGATATATATATAATTTTTAATGGTAAATACAATATTATAGTTTAAATTCTTTTGTAGCACTTTCGATTACGTGGTAATCCTCATCAGCTTTAACTGAATTTCAAATTTTTTAAACTTAACGTTATGTATATTTCCATAAGCTGTGTATGGTGGTATTTGCAACTTGCCTATTAATAACATTATCCTTATATTTATCAATCAAAATTGCCTCTTTAATTTTCCTCTTTTTATGATTTCTTTCTTCCATTATATATATATATATATATATATATATATATATTTATTTATTTATTTATATATATATATATATATATATATATATATATATTTATTTATTTATTTATTATTTTGTATATGTCAATGCTTTTTTATAATCAAATATCTTAATCCAACCAAAAACATAAATGTTACATATTTGATCACTCTATTACCAATGATGCAGCAGTGTATGTCAGATACTATCAGTTATCCTCTTATAACAAATGATAACCAATGTGTGCTCAATTAAGATCAAACTCTAAAAATTCTTACTAAGAAAATGACTGAAATATGAAAGTGTAAAAAAAGTAACAAAGGTTTTTATTCAGAAGTTCTTTATAAAAAGATTTAAACACTGGAAATAATCCCTGCAGCTGCAATCCATGGAACTTGAGCTAAAAGACCGTTGTTTCTACCATTGCACTATAATAAACTGTGCAGGGTATTATGGAACTAATTGTGCAAAAGAAAATAGAAGAATGGGCAGTAATTAAACAGATTAAACAAAATAAGAATTATAGTAAGTAAAATAAAATTATAGTATAACAGATTTTTAAAAAAACAAAAGTTGCAAAGTTCATTCATGATATATAAAAATAGATGGGATTCATCATTAAATAATTTTTTTAAAAAGTAAAGAAAACAAAAATAAGTCATAATAAGATAGACGATCCCTAGAACTAAAGCCAAATTTCAAATTAATTAAATGGTGAGGAGTTCTGAGTACCAGAAAAATTAAAACCTCATAATAATAATATTAGCAAATAATAGCCTTGAAATTTTTCAGGTTAAAGAGAAAACAGTATCTTCAGTAGCAAAGGACAATAAATAATTTCATACGTTGATGATGAAAATGTTGTTTAAATTATTTTTTTCAAATATTGTCATCAATATAACCAAACAAATACAAGATAGCCAGTACCAAATGAATAACATGCCCAAAAATTTGAAGGCAATCAATGTGAAATAAAACAATTGTCCAAAACGATAGAAGATAATAAAAAAGTAGAGAAAAAATGGAAAGAAACCAGAATACTAAAGAAGTAAACTAACAGATAAAACAAAATAATGAAAAAAAATTAGAAATTTTAACAATGTATTTATGAAACTATCAAAACCATAAAAGTCAATAATCAAGAGGTCATTGGATAAATACAAAAAGAAAAAAAATAGAACCATTCAGTACTTCAAAGAAAAGTAAGCTAAAGAGTATAACAGGAAAGAAGCACTGATGCAAAAGTGTAATTATGATGGCTCAAATTGGTATTTTGTGTGATAAACAACAGATGCAATCACCACCCTTGTTTCATTGCTTGTCTCAACTTAGCAAATATTTTTGAATCTATCCACCACCGGACAATTTTTAAATTCCTTGAAAAGCCTTACTCTTACTGTCATTTGAGCAACTCTATTTGAGCAACACTACTCATGTAATGAATGGTTCACAAACTACAACAGAGGCTTGTATATGGGTTACACTCTCAGCCCCATCATTTTTAAATCTTGCTAGAGATCACTCTACATACTGTCTATAGTTTACAATTGTGTTATGAGTTTCTTGACAGGAATATTGAGTTTTAGCATAAATGCCAATGATTCATCCTAGACAAACATAGTCAAGAGGAGCTCCAGAAACTTTTCAATTCTATGAACAGGATTGCTGCTTGGTCTGAGCTGAAATTTAATATTGAAAATTGTGTTTGACTTTAAGGCAAGATCAGTTTTACACACAGAATTTTTTCTTCAGAGTCAAAGTCTGATTTCTCTCTCTGAATGGAATTTCTATTGCTATCTAAGAAATGCCATATAGGCAAATCTAATATATTGGACAAAATTTATCTTATTTTTATTAATTAGAAAAAGCAAAATAATTAAATACATTTAATACACTTGTTTATTCATATGGATCATTTCTATAGAAGGCTATAAATACTGACAGAGATGAAAATTTAAATGCATACTGCATTAAGAATAGTTCTGCTACTAGATAGTACTGTATGCTAATATAAGTTTATGTTTGCCTAAATGTGAATGTTGATTATAATCTCATAGTGATTATCAAATCCATTATAGTTTTTGCTAGACACCTAACAGATCAGTCGTTATTTGCCTCTATGTAATTTACAATTGTAAATTATCCAGAAGTCACCTGTCTCTTAACCAAGTTAATTTAGAAGACTATCTATCTATGAAGAAATATCATAGATGTATATGCTCAAATAAAAGAAAATCCCCAATGAATAGAATGAAATCTATAGTAGTTTTAATACCCACATTTAAAATATATTTTGCATATGTATGTTAATATGCTTTATGAAGTGTGTAATTATTTTTTTTCTATGATTCAATGCAGTGCACCACAATCACAGCTGTTTTACTTCCAATCTGTATGTTATTTTATGGGAGCTATTATTAATATGTAAATGAACTGATTTACATATTTCAGTAATTTGATAATTGGTTGCTATTATCTATTTTATTTATCAAATTGTTACTGCTTGCAATGTACCTAGACTCTTTTATCTTTCTAACATCTTTCTCTATAATACCAGTTTGACATTCTGTGGATCACAATAGTATCAGTGTTCTTTTTCCTGGTCTAAGAAGACCAACATTATCATTTATGTTGGTGTTATTAGACCACAAAAAGAACATGGACAGACATAATTTTGATTTTCAGAATGTCAAATTGGTATGCATACAGAGGGATGATAGAAGAAGAAAGATAAGAGAAACTTGGTACATAGCAAGCAATAACAACATGATAAATAAAAGAGCTATTACCATCCAATTATCAAATCACAGGAATATGCAAATCAGCTCATTTACATATTAATAACAGCCACTATAAAACAGCATATAGATTAAAGTAAAGTAACTATGATTATAATGTACTGAAATGAAAAGGCATTAAGCTGAACTGAAAAGCAAAATATAGAAGAAATAATAATTACACATTGCCATCATACCTTGTTAGCTGGAAAAACAATTCACAATAAATTAATTGCTATTCAAAATGCCCTATAGCAAATGAATGTCTTAATTTTAACAAAACAAAGCTTCAATGTTCACTTCATACCTGTTATTTGATTTTTTTAAAAAAAAAAAAAAAATCATACCTGTTATTGTTGCAGCATTTATAGCTATATGACCATTTATATGTTTAAAGAGTGCGTTTGAGTTGTTATCAGCATGCATTGGTCAATGTTGTCAATTTATTGAGTTTTACACTTAATTTTAAACCACAACACATCATTTAATAACAATTTTTAATTTATATATGTAAAAGTATAGGTCATCTTTTTATAATTTTGTGGGGCTTTGAAAAGTTAGAAGAAAAGATTAAGAGGAAATAGACTTGAGAAATAATAAATATTTCAATATAAAAGAAAAAAAAAAGCACAAGTGGAAATGAGACTTATTATAAATAAAAAAAAATGGATGATTGTGAAGATTAACGTATTCTTAGATGCAAAATTACCTATTTAACTTAATGGAAATATTAAATGCCAGTAATTCAAGTTTATAGTTCCAGTAATTTTTTTTATTTAAACTAAAAAATAATAGATTTTTATTTAAAAGTACAGGAGAATTATGATCAAATATAATCAACTTTAAAATTATAGTGATAGATTTTGTTGCTAGAATTTGATATGAAGACAGAAATAAAAAGAAATTTGTCGAAATTATAACAAAATAAATCTGTTTATTATGCATATAAAGACATTAAAATAAAAATAAAGTAGAGAAAATCGATTTTAACTACCAGAAAATATATGTTTCAAGAAGAAAGTACTTAATATATTCAATACAGGGTATGATCATGATTAGTGAGATATAAAATATGTATACATAAACACTTTAAAGAATTTAAGCTAGAAGTTAAAAAAAAACGACGAATAGTTGAAACTTGGATTCAATAAGAAAGTAATTGATATCTTTCTACCACCAGTTCCATAGATAAACACTAAAAAAAAAAAGCACCTCAGTAAAAAAATATTCAACTGAGAAAATTCGGTGTTTGAAAAAAAAAAAAGGAATAAGAAAATACTTTTAAATAATCTATTTTAAAAAAATGGAAATATAAAATTTGTCAAATGCTAAGAAAAAAAACAATTATAAATGATATAAGGAAGTACATATAATAAATCAAAGAAAATACTTGCTATAGAATAAATTATAGGACTTAAAAAGTTCTTTCAAAAATAAAAAATAACACTATTATTAAAAAATGCCTGCATCAAGAAATATTTAAAAAAGTAAAAAAAAGGAGTTGAAAATTGCTGAGGAAACTACATACAAAATGTCTAAATAATAAAAAGGTATCATATTTTTGGAATAATATAGTTTTAAAGAGCATGTTTATAAAAACATTACATCTCATCAATAGAGAAAATAAAACAGAAAAAAACTATCAAGTAATAGTTGCTATTTTGCTTTGGATATGGATTATAAAAAAGCATTTGACTATATAAGAATTTTCAAATAATTAAAGTTTGAATTAAGTTATCAGTCCAAAACATTGACACTTCTACAAAAAATACGTATTCAAATGCTGCAGTAGCGATTAATTAACATGTTGGTGCTAAAAATATTAACACGGACATAATTATATGAAAAGATGATTCTATATTTCCATACTTTCTGCAGAAGTTCTAAAGAAAATATTTGATAAATTAAACCTGAAATGAAATTGACTCTTAATTAATTTATCTAATTTGTGCATAAGATGTAAATGTTTTTGAAAAAAGTGCTTCAGAGCTTCAATAAGTATTATAATTTAGAGATTAAAGCCAGAAAGTAGAACTAGAAATAAATCTAAAAAAAAAAAAAATAAAGAAATATTTAATATTATTTAATTCAGTAAAAAAAATAAAGATTAATAATAATGAATTAATAACTAATAATTGCAAATACCTTATTAGATTATTATAATTAATAATGATAGAAATATAATGGATTTATTTAATTATAAATTTAAATTTGATAAAAGCTTTTGAAGTAAATAATAATATATAAAAATATGTTTAAAAAAAGTCTTTTTAATATTATGCATAGCGTAATCACACTTTATAATTTTTGTGAAAATATAATTTAACAAAAACTTACTGAAAATAAAAACTATTTTGAATAGCTTATGTCAGAGTAGAATTCATTTCAAGTGGCCAAAACAATGACAAAAAGGGCAAAGATTATCAGGCTTGCCAATTGTTAGACAGCTTGAGTTTTTTTGACTATTACCTTTGTTGTATTATTCATAATATAGAAATTGTGTCTAAATAACAAAAATGATTTATTATATAAATTACAATAATAAGAGGATAATTAGTGATATGTATATTTACCATGCAATATTAAATACCTAACTAAATGAGCTTTAAGCAAGCCTCCAAATTGTAAATATCAGAAATTCAGATTATTTGTCTTATATTCAAACATAAATCATAGGAATAGTAATTCAATATACTACCAATAATAAATCATTAAACCATAAAAACATTATAGTTAATTATATATATTGAAACCATTATATGTCTCATGGCATATGACAACATAATAGTGTGGGTGCATATATTTATAAAGTTAAAATGAAAAGTAGAAATAAAGACAGACAAATTTTTTTGGAAATATTTTCTAACATTACACTGGAATAATAGTTAGGGATTAAATAATTTTGAATTTAATTTTTTTAATTATAAATTAAACATTTAAAAAGATCTAATTAACATTTTAATTCTGATTTTAAAATTAAAACAAGCATGTTTTTATGTCATAACAGATATTCACCCTGACTATAAAAAAACTTGGAAAAAAGATTAAAGGATTATTAGAATTCTACAGACTATGAAAGAACTACCATGAAGATATATAACTAAAGGCAAGGAGTGAAAGTCTTTTGGATTTACATAGAAAAAAATGGTCAGCTGCCAGTGTTCCACAGCCCAAATGTGTATTAAAATGGCTGACTTGCCTACTGTTTACCCAAGCCTAAATGGAGCTGATTGAACACTATCATTATAGATTATACCTTTCACAATGGTGACAATAACCCAGTCTACTGTTTAAAAGAAGGCAGCTTACCTAGAGAGTCTATCAGCTTGCTGAAGAAATTAGTTATACATATGCTGATTTATTTATATGCTGAGAACCACAGATAAATCTATCTATCTATCTATCTATCTATCTATCTGTCTGTCTGTCTGTCTGTCTGTCTGTCTGTCTATCTATCTATCTATCTATCTATCTATCTATCTATCTATCTATCTATCTATCTATCTATCTATCTATCTATCTATCTATCTATCTATCTATCTATCTATCTATCTATCTATCTATCTATCTATCTATCTATCTATCTATCTATCTATCTATCTATCTATCTATCTATCTATCGATCGATCGATCTATCTATCTATCTATCTATCTATCTATCTATCTATCTATCTATCTATCTATCTATCTATCTATCTATCTATCTATCTATCTATCTATCTATCTATCTATCTATCTATCTATCTATCTATCTATCTATCTATCTATCTATCTATCTATCTATCTATCTATCTATCTATCTATCTATCTATCTATCTATCTATCTATCTATCTATCTATCTATCTATCTATCTATCTATCTATCTATCTATCTATCTATCTATCTATCTATCTATCTATCTATCTATCTATCTATCTATCTATCTATCTATCTATCTATCTATCTATCTATCTATCTATCTATCTATCTATCTATCTATCTATCTATCTATCTATCTATCTATCTATCTATCTATCTATCTATCTATCTATCTATCTATCTATCTATCTATCTATCTATCTATCTATCTATCTATCTATCTATCTATCTATCTATCTATCTATCTATCTATCTATCTATCTATCTATCTATCTATCTATCTATCTATCTATCTATCTATCTATCTATCTATCTATCTATCTATCTATCTATCTATCTATCTATCTATCTATCTATCTATCTATCTATCTATCTATCTATCTATCTATCTATCTATCTATCTATCTATCTATCTATCTATCTATCTATCTATCTATCTATCTATCTATCTATCTATCTATCTATCTATCTATCTATCTATCTATCTATCTATCTATCTATCTATCTATCTATCTATCTATCTATCTATCTAATAAAACAAGACACAAATGTGTAACTTGCTTTTAAGCTTGTACTAAAATGTTCAGTACATGGAGCTTTCCACTAACAAGCTTTAATTATAAGTGTCGTAAGAGAAAGAATTCACAATCTCTACCAGAAAATCATCATCCTGAGACCAATTCATTTCAAGCTTATGGCTCACCTCAGTGAGGAGTTAGGATTTCAGACATTAGATTTAAAACTCCAACTTAAGCATCAACACTTATTTAATACATTACTATCAATTTGAAAACTTGAATTTTTCAGACAAGTAAATATCTTCAAATCCAGCCTTACAAACCAGATAGTTATATGAGTCTGAACTCAGTTCAATTTCACTATATATTAATAGCTAAAGCAATATAACATTGCAAAAGTCTTCAAGGGTACACTTATAATAATTAATAAAACAAGACACAAAATGTGTAACTTGCTTTTAAGCTTGTACTAAAATGTTCACTAGGTGGAGCTTGTGACTAGCTCCTAACAAGCTTTAATTATAAGAGCCAAAAGAGAAAGAATTTTGGGATGAATATTTTTCAGTAGAGATTTTGAATTCTCTCTCTTTCAGCACTTATAATTAAAGCTTGTTAGAAGCTAGTGGTAACATCCACCTAGTGAACACCCCCCCACACACATATATATATATAAAGTACAGCTGGTGAGTAGTGAGTTATATAAATATAGACTGATATTATTTTAAATAATTTATTGAAAAAAATGACATTTAAAATCTAGTTTAAAATTAAAATAAGTAAATATTTTTTTATTTAAATTAAAAGTCTAAGATAGTTTTAAATTAAAAAAAAGACTTCAAAATTATTTCTAGATTGGAAATTACTGGAGTATTTTTTTTAAAGACATTTGTAATTAATCAACAGTAACCAGTCAAAAATGTAATATTACTTTTAAAAAAACTTTTATAAAAGACTGTCAAAGAATTTAATAACTGATTCATATTATATATATATATATTGTAACGATCCGGAGAAAGGGACTTAACGTAAACTGCACTACGGGGCGCCATCTAGGCATTTGAACCTAGAAAAATTTATAAAGTAGGCAGATACGTAAGTCAAAAAAAAAAAATTTTTTTTTTTTTTTTTAAATTTTGATTCCGGTCGTTAGCCCATGTCACTAGCTCAGTGGAATAGCAGAGATTTAATAAGATAATCTAAGAGTATATATAAAAAAAGGAATAAAATAAGCCACTGCCAGTAATTAACATACAAACATTTATTTATGCACATATATATAAGATTTAAAATTATTTTAGTATTAGTTTTACATTTTAACATTATTTTTAACTTTGACCTTAGATTTTAATTTTTGACATTTTAATTTCTATTATATTCTAAGTTTACATTTTAATTAAGTTCGCACAGATGGGATTATAAAAGCTTGTTTTAATATGTTGCTATAGATCGGTTACATAGATTACACGGTTAAAAACATTTCAAAGTAAACATAAACGATCAAAATATAAAATCATTGATTACTGACAATTGCGGAGGGAAATTTATACGTAACCCAATAGTATTCACCATAAGATACTTGCATTGTCACCAATAACTTAAAAGACATCCGAATAAATACATTTTAGATACTCACCGTAAGGTATCATTATTTATCGAATGTCTATATATTTTGATCAAATATGGAAACGCAAAACATAGTTAACCAATAAACAATCCATGCAAGCGTCTATAAACAACTTAAATTTAATGCATTTTTATTTAGGATCGAGTATGAATAGACCACATAAATTTGCTTTTGAAAATAAACATTCTATCCCTATTTAACCTTAGGCTAAAATTCGTAGTCAAACTGGCATCAATTCATCTGATACATCGATGTATTCAATGTAATAAAATACGGCAGCACAAAAGGTTAAAAGAAGAAATTGCCTCTTATGAGATAGGAATATTACATCTATCTGCAAAGAAGAGCAATAAAACAAAAAACTCCATAGAAAGGAACTGCGGTATCCGACTTATAATTCCTTCCATAGGCAAACGGAAGTGTGCGGCGTATGAAGCGATTCTGCCCGTAGCGAATCAATATTACATCTACTAATCACACCAATATATCCAATCCATTGACCCAATTTAACCACGAAACAAATAACCTAAGATTACCCTCCCCTAATATAACTTTACAAATCTATACAGCCATTCACGCCCGACTTAAGTTTAACATTTATATAATTAATTTAACGAAGAACAAAAAAAATCATGATAAAACTTAAAGAACAAAAAATAAATAAATGGAAATGATTTTACATAAATAAATAAAAAAATACATCAAATAACATTTTAACTACTTTAGTCAGATAGGAAACTAATGCAATTATTTTAAATACGAAAAGTTTTTAACTTAATGTTCATTAATTGTAAAGTTCTTACGGTTTTAAACAGTTCATCTTTATCTGTCGTTTGTAAGTTTGAACGGGAATTCCCACGCCGTCCTGAAGATATTGGTATCCATTTAGCCGATGTTTTATTTATTCATTCGGAGGTTTTTTAATTTAGTTGGTCCTCAATGTAGGAAACGATAGTTCATTTCTCCTTTCTTTAACAGCTGAAAGAATTGACCGTGCGTCTGTCAATTCCTCCAACTCCGGACTACTACATATAGTCACATCGTAATAATCAATTTCCAGTCACTGATTAATAATTTCCAAATTTTCCTTTTATATTAATGTGAAGGATTGAATTTACATTACGTCACCGATGCGATGGTCCTTTCGCTGCGGTCCGATTCCATAGGGATTTCTTCTTATTTGCTAACAGTTTCTATTGTTTTCCTATCTGACCGGTATTTTTACATTTAAATGCCCAAGGCTGGTTTACATTTGACTAATTAAATTTATCATTTCCATTTCTGATTAATTAACCTGTTTTCCAAATCAAAGATATATTTAAAGATAAATTTAAAGATATAATTTTATCTCCAAATCTTTTTAAGTTTTTGTTTTTAAAATACCTTTTCTATTTTTAATACAGTTTTATTTTAATAATTTTTTATATCTGTGCGATTTAATATATAAGAGTTTAAGATGATATTTAATTTCAATTTTTAATTCTAAAAGAAAATTTTTAAATGCGAACTTTTTAATTTACTTTCATGTTTAATAAATAAAAAACAACAACAATGTAACGAACGTCTGTGCTCGTTACATATCAGTAAAGTTACTTAAAAAAAAATGATCAAAAAAAAAAAAAATTTTACTTAGGGTTAGTAATTACGGTACACGATTGACAAAGACATTTACAAAACATCCGGTTAATAATTTTACAAAAAGACTATATACAAAAAGAAAAATGTTTACTATCGTTTTCCAAGGACCATTTACGTTCACCTCCTCCCGACCAGAGTTCTAACTTTTTTTTTTTAATCCATTTTATTTTTACACACGGCATGACAAGCAAATTTTATAAATTATTTATTTAAATAAGGTTGCATTGAGATAAATATGTTTTAAGAAATAATGGGTTTAAACGTGTCTATTTGCCGCACAATTATAAACACCACCAACTTATTTATGACTGATTGAAATGCATACATAGGGTTACACTGAAGTAATTCCCAAAGGTACTCATCGTAAGGCACCACATTTCGATCATAAACTTACGTGGCTGTGCGCACCTATACACATTAAAGTATAATTTATATTACAACAACAAAAAAACATATCAATCGCAACCTTTTGACTTTCTTTTTAACGAAATACAGTTTAGAATTATTTATACTTTCTCGTGTTTAATATATGTGCTATTTCTTTCTGGCAGTGCTTTTATCAGATTTAAAGTATACGACTTTATGTAAACAGATAAAAATATTTCATTTTGACAAAATTTGCTCAGGGTATTTGTGGTTTATTAAAGATCGGCCCCAGATTGGGAAAGCCAGTTGTAACGATCCGGAGAAAGGAGACTTAACGTAAACTGCACTACGGGGCGCCATCTAGGCATTTGAACCTAGAAAAATTTATAAAGTAGGCAGATACGTAAGTCAAAAAAAAAAAATTTTTTTTTTTTTTTAAATTTTTGGTTCCGGTCGTTAGCCCATGTCACTAGCTCAGTGGAATAGCAGAGATTTAATAAGATAATCTAAGAGTATATATAAAAAAAAGAATAAAATAAGCCACTGCCAGTAATTAACATACAAACATTTATTTATGCACATATATATAAGATTTAAAATTATTTTAGTATTAGTTTTACATTTTAACATTTATTTTTAACTTTGACTTTAGACTTTAATTTACATTTTAATTACTATTATATTCTAATTTTACATTTTAATTAAGTTCGCACAGATGGGATTATAAAAGCTTGTTTTAATATGTTGCTATAGATCGGTTACATAGATTACACGGTTAAAAACATTTCAAAGTAAACATAAACGATCAAAATATAAAATCATTGATTACTGACAATTGCGGAGGGAAATTTATACGTAACCCAATAGTATTCACCATAAGATACTTGCATTGTCACCAATAACTTAAAAGACATCCGAATAAATACATTTTAGATACTCACCGTAAGGTATCATTATTTATCGAATGTCTATATATTTTGATCAAATATGGAAACGCAAAACATAGTTAACCAATAAACAATCCATGCAAGCGTCTATAAACAACTTAAATTTAATGCATTTTTATTTAGGATCGAGTATGAATAGACCACATAAATTTGCTTTTGAAAATAAACATTCTATCCCTATTTAACCTTAGGCTAAAATTCGTAGTCAAACTGGCATCAATTCATCTGATACATCGATGTATTCAATGTAATAAAATACGGCAGCACAAAAGGTTAAAAGAAGAAATTGCCTCTTATGAGATAGGAATATTACATCTATCTGCAAAGAAGAGCAATAAAACAAAAAACTCCATAGAAAGGAACTGCGGTATCCGACTTATAATTCCTTCCATAGGCAAACGGAAGTGTGCGGCGTATGAAGCGATTCTGCCCGTAGCGAATCAATATTACATCTACTAATCACACCAATATATCCAATCCATTGACCCAATTTAACCACGAAACAAATAACCTAAGATTACCCTCCCCTAATATAACTTTACAAATCTATACAGCCATTCACGCCCGACTTAAGTTTAACATTTATATAATTAATTTAACGAAGAACAAAAAAAAATCATGATAAAAACTTAAAGAATAAAAAATAAATAAATGGAAATGATTTTACATAAATAAATAAAAAAATACATCAAATAACATTTTAACTACTTTAGTCAGATAGGAAACTAATGCAATTATTTTAAATACGAAAAGTTTTTAACTTAATGTTCATTAATTGTAAAGTTCTTACGGTTTTAAACAGTTCATCTTTATCTGTCGTTTGTAAGTTTGAACGGGAATTCCCACGCCGTCCTGAAGATATTGGTATCCATTTAGCCGATGTTTTATTTATTCATTCGGAGGTTTTTTAATTTAGTTGGTCCTCAATGTAGGAAACGATAGTTCATTTCTCCCTTCTTTAACAGCTGAAAGAATTGACCGTGCGTCTGTCAATTCCTCCAACTCCGGACTACTACATATAGTCACATCGTAATAATCAATTTCCAGTCACTGATTAATAATTTCCAAATTTTCCTTTTATATTAATGTGAAGGATTGAATTTACATTACGTCACCGATGCGATGGTCCTTTCGCTGCGGTCCGATTCCATAGGGATTTCTTCTTATTTGCTAACAGTTTCTATTGTTTTCCTATCTGACCGGTATTTTTACATTTAAATGCCCAAGGCTGGTTTACATTTGACTAATTAAATTTATCATTTCCATTTCTGATTAATTAACCTGTTTTCCAAATCAAAGATATATTTAAAGATAAATTTAAAGATATAATTTTATCTCCAAATCTTTTTAAGTTTTTGTTTTTAAAATACCTTTTCTATTTTTAATACAGTTTTATTTTAATAATTTTTTATATCTGTGCGATTTAATATATAAGAGTTTAAGATGATATTTAATTTCAATTTTTAATTCTAAAAGAAAATTTTTAAATGCGAACTTTTTAATTTACTTTCATGTTTAATAAATAAAAAACAACAACAATGTAATGAACATCTGTGCTCGTTACAATATATATATATATACATAGTTGTGAATTTTATATATACATTCAATAGGGAATTAATTGTGAAAATATATTGTTAATAATTTTATTATTTTGACAAATTAAAATATATGATATAAACATCAGAATGAGCATACATTTTTATGCACACACACATGCATATTAAATCTGTCATAAATTATGTATTATAAAAATGAATTTTATTTATAGGTTTATATAAATTCAAATATATTCATAAATTATTATACCAGATGTCTGTCTGCTGTTATATATGTAATTTATGTAATCCCATTTTCAGGTATTTTTAAATCACAATGTGATAGCTTATTTATTATTATTATTATATGACAATTCCTATATGTTACTGCACATCTGTGTCCTTATATCAAAACATGTCAGGTAGACACATATATGTTAAAATTAATCATTTATTATTATTATGTGACAATTGAAATATGTTAATTTTATATTATATAGGCACATCCATGTGCTGATATATGTAGGTGTTTTATGTAAACAGATTAAAGTATTTGTAAATCACAATGTGATAGCTAATTGTATATTAATCATAATCAGAATGCAAATTTATATTTATGGCATATTCAGCAGACCTTTGTTTTAATTGTTATTAATAAATTAATATTTCATTGTTAAAAATATTCCAGTTAACTTACTCAATCCTAAATACTTTTAAAATGTTATATGTTGTATTATCTCTTGCTGACAGTAACAGTTAAAGAGCTTTTGTTTTTTTAGCTAGATTCATGCACAACAGTATGTTATATAAAATGGGTTTATATTTGTGTTTAGAGCTTTCAGTTGATAATGATTCTGGATTGATGCAAATGGGATAATCTTTAAAGTCCAATAATTGCATTATATTTAATTTAGCATTTATTAGAAATTAAGTTTATAGTTAGATAGTACATTAATGGGTACTCAGTGGCCAGAGCATTGATGACAGTCAGCATGTTTTAATATCCCAGCATTTTTGTTTTTATTGGGGTATATTTTGATGGATTAGCACTTAAGTTTGTGCATCCAACTTAATGTTTAAATTATCTTACCCAACCTGGCAAGTGCTAAATAATTAGCTTAGTCTATAGTAGAACTATTTCAAATGCAGTCACAAGATTGACTGTTGATTTTATTGTTGATTTATTTTTATTGTAGATTATTTATGGTGATGGATGAGTATTATTTTTCTATAATTCTGGTGAACTTATACTTATAGTTAGGACAGTGGTGAACTTATCATCATTCCTTTTATATTGAATTTTATATTTATTATTTTAAAATTTGAGTCATGGACTTTGGATTGATAATGATAAATATCATCACCCCAGGTTCACCCTTATTATTCATACTGTTACAAATGGAAACCCAACTGTGGCCCAATGATAATCATGTATTCTTGGACATCACTATAAAATTGCTATTCATTTTGATCTCAAATAACAACATCTGAGAAAGAAAAAATATTCATTTTAGGCAGAATAAATTTTAATGTATTACTGTGAAATATATGATGAGAGTGTTGATGATTGTAAATTATAAAAAATAGTAGTTTTAATTTATATATAAAGAGTTCTTATTTAGAGGTTGAATGAATAATCTATTATTTTGGAGATTGGAATGGGTTCTTGACTGTTGGAGTGTGTTTAGCTGCACTTTCAGTTTCAATGATGGATGAAGGGTTTTGTCATTGGCTTGAGGATACAATGTTTTCATGCAACTCAGGTATGTTATATTTCAGACATTTCTCCAACCCATTTTCTGATTTTCTATAGTTTATCATGGTAAAGTTAACATAGTCCTGCTATGATCTCAGCCTCTAAGTCTCATAGAAATAAAGCAAGACATAGTTCTATATTTTCCAGGCCCTAGAAATCAAAGTAGCAGGACATAGCTTTTGTATTTTTGAGCCTCTAAGACTCAAAGGAGCAGTGTTGCATTAATTTAGATTGTTGCAGCTTATAGTGTCCCTTGGTGTTCATGGTGCATTGTGTTCTTATAGTCCAATGGCTGAATTCTTTATCTATCTCAGAATTAAAAATCATTATTCATTCTCTTAGTGGTCATATGCCTGTCAAATCTTTAAACAAATTGATGAGTACATAGTTTGAGATATGAACTTTCTTTTGATTATATATGTGTATTATGGAAATATTATTAGATGGGTGTTTTATTTCTATTTTTCTTTTCAAGATGAGTAATGAGATTATTATGTGTCTCATGGCATACAACAACATAGTAATGTGGGTGCATGTGTATGCACAAAGTTGAAAAGGAAAGTAGAAATAAGTGGACAAAATTTTTGTAAATATTTTATGCATTACATTGAAATAACAATCAGGCACTAAATAATTTTGAATTTCAATTTTTTTGTTATAAATTAAACATTTAAAAAGATATAATTAATATTTTAATTCTGATTTTGAAATCAAAACAAGCATGTTTTTATGTTATAATAGGTATACTGGTAACTTTAAAATTCCACAATCTATTTTGATTAACATATTTTGATACAATTCCACAAAGTTGTTTTTAAAAGAATTAAGTTGAATTGAAAAAGACTCATTAACTCATTTCAATCAAAATAGGGAAAACTTATTATAATTACTGTATTTTTTAATTCCACCTTGACTATAAAAGTTTTGGAAAACAGATTAGTGAGTTCTTAGAAATGTACAGATTATGACAGAAGTACCATGAAAATATAACTGAAGTCAAGAAGCACAAGCCCAACCATTATTACTAGTACACACTATAGTAGAGTTTGGATTTATATGGAAAAAATGGTCAACTTCAAGTGTTCCATAATCCAAACGTGTACTAAAATGGCTGGCTTGCCTAATGTCATAAGTTATCAGATTATACCTTTACCAATGATGATAATAAGCCACTCTATTGTTTAGAAGGAACCAGATTACTCAGAGAGTCCATCAGTTTGCTAAAAAAATTAATTATACATATGCTGATTTATCTATACACTGAGAACTATGAGAACCACTGATAACTATATTATATATAAAAACTACAATTAGTGAGTAGACAGTTATATATACAGAGAATTATATTATTTTAAATAATTTATTGGAAAAAATGACATTTAGAATCTAGTTTAAAAGTGAAACAACTAAATAATCTTTGCTTGAATTAAAAGTCTAAAAATAAAGAATTAATCCATAGATGGTTTTATATTTAAAAAAAAATCTAAAAGTATTTATAGGTTGGAAAACAAAGGAAATTGCTGGAGTATTTTTTTAAAGCTGATTATAATTAATTAACTGTAACTGGTCAAAGATGTGATATTACTGTTTTAAAAAAAGAAAATAAAAACTGTTGTGAAATACCATCAAATAATTTAATAACTGATTCATATTTATTTTCAATATACACATATAAGTGTGAATTTTATGTATACTTTCAACAGGGAATTAATTGTGAAAAATATATTTTTTATAATTTTATTATTTTGACAAATTAAAAATCATATGGTATAAACATCTGAGTGCACACACATTTCCATATCCAAACATACATGTTAAATTTACCATTAATTATTTATTATAAAAATGAATTTCATTTATAGGTTTATGAGAATTTAAATATGTTCATAAATTCTTATACCACACAACTATGTGCTCATATATATATATATATATATATATATATATATATATATATATTGTAGGAATATATATATATATACTCACATATACATATAATCAATATATATACATTATATTTGTATTCTTATTATACTTATGAAAATAAATATATAATTTAGTAAGTTAGTATTTTTCATTCTTTAAAATGAAAAAAAAATGTTGTTGAGAAAAAAATGGTTGACAAGGTAATGAATGACCTCTGGGTTGACATAGTTTATCGAATTAAAGGAAATGAAATTAACTTAGTGTTTTAATATCAAATTGTTATTGCAACAATGTAGAATGTGTATGCTTCAGCAAGCTGATGGAGCGAGATATATTATAATAATTCTATTCTTTTTATTAGAACACTAAGGATTCTATTTTTTCAGCTATATCCTCACAAAAACTTATACTATGTTCGATTTAAAAGAACAGTGTAAGATAAAATCTATATTTTGAACGATTTAATATTTATTAAGCGAAATTTCTAATATTTGTTTAAAGAAAGTAATTTGAATATATTTTCATGTTCTATAAAAATTGTTTGAATTACATGTTCTAAAATGTAAACTTCATTTTAAAAAAGAACGTGTCTATAAAAAGTTCAACTAGATTTAATGTACTTTACATTATAAGGAAAATGCAAAGCAGGTAGAACACCAATTTATCGTGGGATATATAAAATGCACTTGCCTAGTCAAATATATATGTGTGAATAACATCTTTTGCTGAATGCCTTAAAATTATAAAAGTTAGATCTTCAAAATGGAATTATATTTGTTAATAAAGAAACTGTGTATTACAAAGTTGAAATCTATATACAAAGTGCAAACTAAATGTCAACTTACGATATCCTATTATTTTCTTTAATGTCTAACAATGAAGGAATCAAAAATTGCATCTTCGAAGGATTGTCATTTGCGAATGCCAGGAACATCTGAGACTATTGTATTAACGTTTATAAATACCAATTAAGTTTTTTAAAAATTATAATTGGGAAAGATTAATTTCATTTCCTTTATTATCGTATTCATTTTTATTAAAGAAATGAACAATAAGAGAGAATTAATAATTTAAAATATTTTTATTTATGATTAATAAAGATTTAGATATAGGTTAAGAAATATTAATATGAGAAAAGGATAATGTGAACTTTGAGGTAAGAGATTAAATTATTTTTAAATTCACATACTATTATTTTCTATGATATGACACTACATTGTTTATATTAATCCAAATAGTCTAATAACCGTAATGTATGATAAGTGAATAAATGATTAACATTGTTGTGAAATATATATTTTTATATTAATAAATATAAGTTATGTACAAATCATTTTAATGAATGAAGATATTATATATAAATGATTGGATTATTATTTGTATAATCTAGTTATTCTAGAATAGTGTTAATATAAAAATCTTAATATTTTGATAGTTATATTTCATAGACGTTATGTAATCACATAGTGTTATAAGTTAAAAAATATATCTATTGTAAGTAAATAGAATATTTATATTTTTTTTAATATAAGGAAGTAGATATATAAATAATTTTTATATATTGTAAAATTTATGTTGTTTATTTGATAAATAAATAATTATAATGTTTTTTATATTAAATTAAATGAAGTCTTCAATTTTATTTTATTTAATTTAAAGAGTTAGTAAGATTTGTTATTAATATTACTTTAGAATATTGATAGGAACCCGTGACGAGAGTAAATTGTTAAACTTCCCTGAGTTCGAAATCTGAGCATAACAGTAAAGTTAATTAGGGTGGAAATTGATTTGATGTAGTTTAGATATAATAATTTATTAATAATAAATTAGTTATTGGGAACAAATATAGTTTTATATCAAAATTAAATCACATCATTCACAGCATCCTATATGAAGACCTTAAATCTGACTGTAGTGCGATGCAATTGCCTTAATTTATCTTGTTGAGAGGGTGCTTACCATTACAATATATATTTATATATATATATATATAAATGTTTTATGTAAACTCATTATGAGACATTTGTAAATGACAATGTCACAGCTTTTTATTATTATTACTATATGACAATTCCAGTATGTTACTGTACATCTGTATGCTTATATATATATATATATATATATATATATATATATATATATATTGGTTTTACCATATATATATATATATATATATGGTAAAACCAATCATTTATTATTATTATATGACAATTCAAATCATGTTGATTTTATATGCATGTCTATATGCTGATATATATATTATAATGATCCAAAAGATGGACTTAACATATCTACACTACAGGGCACCACTAGGCATTTGAACCTAGAAAATTTATAAAGTAGGCAGATAGGTAAGTTTAAAAAAAAAAAAAAATTTTTTTTATATATTTTGATTCCGATTGTTAGCCCATTGTCACTAGCTCATGGAGTAGCAGAGATTTAATTTTATAAATTCTTATCTAAGAATATTTTTACAAAAGAATAAAATAAGCCACTGCCAGTAATTATACACACAAACATTTATTTACGCACAAATATAATATTTAAAATTATTTTAGTATCAGTTTTACATTTTAAAATTAAACTTACATTTTTAACTTTGATTTTAGATTTTAATTTACATTGTAATTTTTATAAGTTCGCACAGATGGATTTATAAAAGTTTGTTTTAAAATGTTGAGTATAAATCGGTTACATAGATTACATGGTTAAAAATATTTCAAAATAAACATAAATGATCAAAATATAAAATCATTGGTGGAATTGCAGAGGGAAATTTATAAGAAACCCAATGGCATTCATCATAAGATGCCACATTGACACCAATAACTTAAAAGACATCCGAATAAATACATTTTAGATACTCACCATAAGGTATTATTATTTACCGAATGTCTATATATTTTGATCAAATATGAAAAACAAAAACATAATTAACTGATAACAAATATATGCAAGCATCTATTCCCAACTTAAATTTAATGCATTTAGAGAGTTGAGTATGAATAGACTATATAGATTGCTTTTGAAAATTTTTTTTTATCTCTTATTTAATCTTAGGCCAAAAGTTCGCAGTTAAACCAACGTCAATCCATCTGATATATCGATGCATTCAATGTAATACGAATACGACAGCACAAATATAGGTTAAGAGACAAAATTGACTCTTATCCAGATAGGAATACTACATCTTTCTGACAAGAAGAGCAATAAAAAAAATTCCATAGGAAGGGACTGCGGTCCTTTTTGCCAACTTACGATCCCATTCCATTGGCAACAGGGGTTGTGCAGTGTATAAAGCGATTCTGACCACAGTGAATCTAATACTACATCTACTAATTACACCAATATATCCAATACATTGACCTAATTCAACCATGGAATGAATAACCTAAGATTACCCTCCCCTAATATAACTTTACAAATCTATATAGCCATTCACGCCCAACTTAAATTTAACATTTATTAATTTAGTTTAACGAAAAACAGAAATCATAATAAAAACTTAAAGAACAATAAATAAATAAATAAATGGAAATAATTTTAAAAAAATATACATTACATAAAATTACTTATTAATAAATTAAGTTGGTCAGATAGGATTCTATTTCTATAAATTAAATACTGGGAAAGTTATATTTTAGAATTCTTAGTGTTTTCAAATTAATTAAAGTTCATTAGACTTCATAAAGTTCTTACGGTTTTAACAAGTTCATAGTTTCTAATTTTTTTCAGTTGCTTGCCATTTGGATATCAGTGTTAATTCCCCCGATGTCTTGTAGTCCTCAATATAGGAAAAATGATGTCATTTCTTTCCTTTTAACAAAACTGAAGGGATTGAAGAGTGTGTCTTTTCAATCCCTTCTCCTTCAACTCCACACTAACACATATAGTCACATCTCTCTATCTGCTCTTTCTTCACTCACTTTTGATAGTAGCTTTCAGATCCAGTGGACATTACGTCACGACGATGGTGATAGTCCTTTCGCTGAGGTCCGATTTGAGGGATTTCTTTTATTGGCTATTAGTTTCTATTGTTTTCCTCTCCTATCTGACCTTTGCTTATACATTTAAATGCCCAAGGGATAGTTCACTTGGACTAATTAAAATAATCATTTCCATTTTTCAATAACATTAATTAATTTGTTTTCCAAACTTAAATATATTTTTATCTTTAAATCTTTACTGAAAATTTAGTTTTAAATTACTTTTTTTTAAATAAAGTTTTCGTTTAATAATTTTTTTCATCTGTGCGATTTTATATATATGAGTTTAAGATAGAATTGATTTTCAATTTTTAATTCTTAAAAAAGAAGTTTTTATTTGCGAACTTTTATTTTTTCATGTTTAATAAAAAAAAATAATGTAACGGTGTATGTGCCTGTTACAATATATATATATATATATGTAAATTTCTAAATAAATATTAGAAAATACAGTACTTAAAAGTTTATAAAAATGTATCTATAACCATCACTTTGAAGCGCTTTCAATTATCCTTGTAGTTTTTGTCAACTAATACCTTTAAAATGTCAGCTTTTTCATAATTCCATGATGTCAACTTTCCCATAATTCTGTGATCTTAATCTTTGCTGCTTGCCTATTACTTAAATCTTGCTTGTATTTATATATTAACATCACTTCCTTAATTTTTCTTTTATGGAATTATGGGAAAGCTGACATTTTAAAAGTATTAATTGACAAAAATTATGAGGATAGTTGAAAGTGCTTCTAAGTGACGGTTATAGATATATTTTTATAAACTTTTAAGTACTGTATTTTCTAATATTTCTTTGTAAATTTACGTATATTATTTTAAAGAAATACAGACATCGATTTGTAATATTATTAATATATATATATATGTGTGTGTATGTTTTATGTAAACCTATTGAGGTATTTGTAAATGACAATGTGATAGCTAATTGTATATTAATCAAAATCAGAATGCTGAATTTAATTCTTATTAATAAATTAATATTTCATTGTTAAAATTATTCCAATGACCTTAGTCAATCCTGAATAGTTTTAGAATATTATATGTTATATTATCTCTTGCTCACAGTACCAGTTATAGTGCTTTTGTACTCTGAGTTAGATTTGTGCACAACAATCTAGTATATAAAAGGGGTTTATATTTGTATTTAGAGTTTCTAGTTGATGATGCAAATAAAATAATCTTATCTGAAAAATCCCTATTAAACAAATTTCAACAGCCATCTATATTGCAACTTTTTGTAGTATTGGTAGTCTCGACATATCTTCCACTTTTATATTCAAAAATATTAAGTTAAGTAGCAACAACTTTAAAAAATTATGCTGATTAATAGGAAACACTTATGATTCATAATTTTGATTTACAATTGATCAATCAATAGAAGAAATTTTCATGAGGATTATTTTGAAACTATGCTATCACCTGAAAATTGTCCTCAATCCTGAAGTATACCTCTCCATTCTCTGGCTGCATTTGCATTATTTCTACCATTACCAGAATATGCAGAAGTATTACTTAAGTAATGGCAGAAAGAATGTGGCTTATTCAGACTGGCTCTTGAAGTAACTGATGATGATGAAGTAATTATATATATATTTTTTACCTGTAGTCAGTTTATTTCCCATTCTGCCATTTCAAGTTCTACAATTATTGTTTTATATCACTCCATTGAAGTCATATGACAGTTTTTTTAGATATTGGTGTCATACATTTGGTGTGTTCCACATCTGTCTGTTCTTACCATCATGGATCAAGGGTATATATAGAAGAATTTTAATTGCCAGTAATCAAGCAGTAAACCAAGAAAATGAACAACTAATAACAACAAGAGCCAGTTCTACTAGGCCAAAGGCACTGAGTTTGATTCTGGTTCCATACTGCAGATCAAGGACATCAAGCACACAATTCCATGGAAATACAGCAATGAAGGTCAAGTCACCTGTATGCTTCTTATGCAAATTACATTAATCTTGATGATGCCACCTTTAGGAATTTGCTATCGAAGATCATCAGCCAGAGTTAGGTTTAGAAATTTCAATAGCCTTTCTAAAATTGTTGAGATATTCTTGCATCATACAGACTGTGTGTTATCTTTATAATGATTCTGTTATTGATATGGTCTATTATATTCCTTTAAATTGACCAGTCTTACAGTTACTTCGAGGACTTGCAATTTGTCCACATATTGTTTTTCTATTCTTACCAGATGATACATATAATAGAGATCCTCTGTGCCTATTAGCAATATTTTAATCACAATGAAAACTTGTATTGATAATTATGCAAATAGGCTAATGTCTTATAATGATAAGGATGAGGTTAAAAAAAGAGGAAGAAGAACCAGAGGGATTGGTTCAACTTATTCCATATATTCAAGATAATGCTTACAATGTGGTGAGAGCAACAGGTCATTTTTTAAGATAAATATGAAAAGGAAGAAGGTATTTAATCAAAGTGTTGTATTCCCAGATCTATTAGTTTATAAAGTGAAAACAAGCATATTGAAGTAATAAAAGAATTAGAGCTTGATATTTATAAAATACCTTATTTTACACCATTATGAATATAATGTTTGAGCAGCTTAGAAACCCTGAAAAGCCTCAGAGATCAAAGATTTTCTCAAGAAACAATTAGTTTATTTCTATAATTTCCATTATCAGCCAATATTAATGCCTTTGTATGGTATGACAAAGATTGGTTAGATATCATGACAATTTTGATCTGAGGTCTTAGAGACATTTTATGCAAATGATTGCTATGAGTTTGATGTTTATTTTCATCTAAATTATCACAATTCACCCATGCTAATTATTTTAAAAACCACTGGGCATGATATAGTGCATATTAATCCTAATTTATATAATGATGGGAATGTTTTCTTAAATATTTTACATATTTGGCACAGACATCCTAAAGAAAAATGGAATCCACAGATTTCCATCTTTTTCCTGGTTTTAGTGCCAAAACTAATTCTAGTAGCAGAACCACTTTTAAAAGAACCAACTTATTTAGGGGTACTTTTTTAGGTACTATAAGTTCCCAAAAATATGATGCCTATAGCAAGCAACTGTTAAGTGGGACCTGTTAGAACACATATGAAATCCTCCACCATGTTTTAAAGATATAATATATAAATACTTTTGGCTAAAATGGAAGAAAGTTATTCAGCAATGTGAAAATTGGATAACTGAAATTGAATGTTTTAACAATGACAGAAGAACAGGGTGAACAGTAGTAATAAGCACAGCAGTATTAAAGAGGAACTTAAGTCAAGTAAAAGAAAAGTGGACTAAAAACCTCTAGGACTTGAAGATGATGTCATTGGTTTTTTTATAGACAATATTTATTTTACATAGCAACATTTATTATTTGAATAATGTGGATTATCTTTCCATCATGAACACTTGACTGAGACATGATATTTCACTTGTATAAACTAACTTTATTATTTTTTTGTTTTTATAAGGGCAGATAGATTAACTGACTACAGTGGAGATGTGAGATTTTCTTACAAAAATGATTATCATCTTTAGATCTACAAAATGTATTTTAAAAAAAGAAAAAAAATATTTTAACATTTGATCTTGTCATTAGATTTTTTTTAAAAAAAGTAAGAGAATGATGATGAGATGAGATGCAGTGTGTCTTCTTTTTTTGGAATCAAGAATCTCTCAGCTACCATGCCCAGAGAAATCTTTTAGCCACTTTACCTTATCTTTTCATTCCTCGCCATAAGTTTTTCCCATATTCTTTTCTATCTTGCTCCATCCCATTTCACAACATAATCATTGTCAACTGCATGGACTTTATATCTGAATACCCCTTATTTTTTTCCAAGCCCAGCATAAAATCCAAGAACCCACCTTTTATATAATCACTTTGTTTATATATATTTTCCCACAAGTTTATTATTTGTGCCCTTTATTGCAAATACTTATTTTCAATTAACAGATGCCTAATATTTTCTATGCCTTTCTTACACATCTTGAACCCCAAATTACCCACATTTTTTCATTTATGTGTATATTTCCTTGTTGCTAATGTTCTTAATCGAGCCTTAAACAGTAAACTATTTCCTTACTATTATCATAAATTAACTCATACCCAATATTTTGTTTACTTCTTTCTATATCTATCTATCTATCTATCTATCTATCTATCTATCTATCTATCTATCTATCTATCTATCTATCTATCTATCTATCTATCTATCTATCTATCTATCTATCTATCTATCTATCTATCTATCTATCTATCTATCTATCTATCTATCTATCTATCTATCTATCTATCTATCTATCTATCTATCTATCTATCTATCTATCTATCTATCTATCTATCTATCTATCTATCTATCTATCTATCTACCTACCTACCTACCTACCTACCTACCTACCTACCTACCTACCTACCTACCTACCTACCTACCTACCTACCTATCTATCTATCTATCTATCTATCTATCTATCTATCTATCTATCTATCTATCTATCTATCTATCTATCTATCTATCTATCTATCTATCTATCTATCTATCTATATTTAAACTCTTTTTACTCTCCATACTAGTTCTCCATCTCTCCAACTTTCTATTCTTTATTAATGCATCTATTTTTCTATCCCATTCTTTGCATCTATTATCACCAAAAATCCTCTTATACAAGCATCCCATCATTTGTAAAAGTATATGGACATAAATTCTTTATCCAAATATTTTTCATACCACATTACCTTTCTCACTCATCTTGTTGTTTGCCCTTTAATCATAACCCAATTAAATACTATTTTGGTCATTCTATTATTATTCATAAACTAAAATCTACTGAACATTTTCATTTTGTTTGATGCATCTCTCATATAAAAACTTGACCATCCCCTTTCTCCTTGAAATGTCTCTTTTGCTGTCCACACATCTGCATCTATGGCATATCTTCCTACTTCACTTTGTACTTTTTATGTGTAATCTAACACCCCTTTATTAACACATAACACATCATTACCTTAAGTTAACCTGCTACTGCCACTCCCTTCCATATGTTTTCTAGGTACATCATATTTATTATATAAAAACACTTTTAATTTCTTTATCAGTCCCTTTCTTTTCTTTGCTTAATTTATCATTTTTTTCTCTCATTCATCCAAGCAATTTCTCTGATTACTTAATATGATTCCCAAATAGTTATAGCTATTCTCCACACTTTATTTCCCCCAATAAAAAATCTTTGTCTTTTCTTTTCCCAGTATTAATCATTATTACTTTCGATTTTTCTTTACTAAATTTAATCCCCATCTCTTTATCCACCCTTGTACATGTCCTCAGCATAACTTCCATATCGTTTCTTTTTTTGTGCACAAGAAGACATCATCCACAAATTAAAGACCTGATAATATATATACTCACTTGCCATCTCTTAATGGCATCTCTACCCCTTTTCAAAGTCTTTCTATTACTCTCTCCATTTCTCTCAAATACAACAGAAACAAATAAAGGAAATAGGGCATCCTTGCCCTAGTTCCACCCCATTTTTAACTTTAACTGATTATATACTTTCTATGTGATTTATGTAAAGTAATTATTTTCATACAACCTCTTAATAAAATTCAATAAAGCTCCATCCATTCCCAAATTTACTAAAGTTACTCATAATATATTTTTATTTACTCTATCATATGCCTTCTCTATATCTATAAAAACCATATATAGCTATCTACTTGTATTTCTACTCATATCTATAAGTTGTGTAATTATAAATAAACTATCTTTTATATGCCTATCTGATTGAAAACCTCCTTACATTTCTCCTACAACATTATTTTCTTCCATCCACAACATTATTTTCTTCCATCCATTTTGTGCCTGTTCCAGCCACCATATATGTGAAAACATTATATAACATGAGCATTACCACTATTGCTCTACAATTACTTAACTTTCTATAATAATTATCCTTTCTTTTAATAGTAGCCTTACTCTTGTATTACTAACAACTATCTGGAAGATCTCTCTTCTGCATCATATTATTAAAACATGATAATAGATTCAATTTAATCCTATGTCTTAAATTCACTACCATCTTTGCTGCCCATCCATCTAAACCTCTTGCTTTTTCACTTTTTATTTTTTTCTCTACCTCATTCAGTTCATTTTTTGTAAACCTAATATTTCCATTACTATGTTTGTTATTACTCTGTCCTTCACATCTATCATCTTTTCTATGTCCATTACTTATTTACAATTATCTCTAATTTTTCTTTAGAGATACTCTCTATTTCTTCACCATCTAGTAATGCTATTTCTCTTTCTACTACATTTCATCTTTTAATGCATTTGCCAAATTTTTTACTTCCACCTCTTCCACTTTTAGTTATATCCTCCAACAATATACTATTTAATTTTTAGCCAACATTTTTTTTCTAAATACTCTTCCCATTTAACATTAACTCTTTTTCACTTTCCTTGTTCTTAATAGTACACTTATATTCTCTGCATTTTTTCTCTCTTTTACTAACTCTCACTTTTATATTACTTTTATTTTTATGAATATTCTTACCTAAAACTCTATTTGCCACTTTTTCTACTTCACCACACCAGTCCTTATATTCAGCCCCAAGCAACTTTTCCTTGGTTTATTCTACTTTTATTTTATATTCTTCTAACTTATTCTTATCATTCATTCTCCATTCACATTTTTCACTATCCTTTCTACTTTTATTACTATTTCCCATAACATTACTAACCATTTTTATTATATAGAGATTATGATAATTATCACATACTCTTTCTTCATTATCACATACTTTAATTTTACATAGTTTATTCAGTCCCTCTTTCTCTACTAATATATAATTTATAGTGTGAAATATATTATTTCTAGACCATGTGTATTGTCCCTCATAAATATTTGACAAATTTACAATTCTCAAATTCAATCTCTGACAAAAATTCTTTAAAAGCTGTCCATTCATGTTATTTGCATCATTAATTTCTTCAGTATGTCCATTCATATCCCCTATAACCATTATTCTCTTCCCCTTTTTTTGAAACTCTGTATATCCTTAACTAGGGTTTTATTTATGCTACCATTCCATTCCATTATAGTTTGACTATCAACTATGGTGATATATACAATAGCCACCATCCATTATTGTCTTCCTAACCTTATGTCAAGCCACAAATGTTCTTGACATTTAACAGTGTTTAAATATTTTTTAACATAACTCATATACCATCATTTTTTCTTTTTCTTTTATATTTATACCCTGCCATACTTAGTCTTCCAATATAGTTTTTTTTTCTTTTCTTAGATGTGTGTACACTACTGCTAATACTTCATGCTCTTCATTTTTAACTTTGTTTAATTCTAGGCATTTTTCTAGTCTCCTACCACCTTGCATATTCAAATATCCAATTTTAACAATTTCTTTTTTCCTAACTTTTATAATTTTTTTTTGACTCTTTCTTCCCCAATACATTTATAAATAATTTGATTACTATTAATTTTACAGACCCATTCCCCCTCTACATCTACATTTATATCCAAATCAGCTACCCTTTGTTTATTTCTTACATTCTGTCCATTCTTCTTTTTTCTGATAACACTGCAACTTAAAGCCCCACTCTCCTTTATAAATTTCTCAAACTACATTCTTTATAAATCAAACTCCTTAAAACTTTATTTCCTTGTTTTGCTAAGTGCAATCCATATTTACTATATAACTTTCTCTCAGTAAAAAGAATCCCACACATTCACAAACATAACATCATTTCCCTCACACACTTTTTTTAATCTCTTATTTATAGAACATGCCCTATTTAACATATATCTATTGCCAAATCTTTGTAACAAGCGAAGAAAGGAGCTCCATCTGCTGTAAAAATTGCATTAAGCTTTACTATAATAACAATAATAAATATAATTAATACCTATAGTTTTTCAAATATTTATTAAAATTTTTACAAGAAAAGCTAGACAACAAACATAAAAAAATTAAATAGTTCTGACTTAAATAATAGAATAAAATTGCATTTAAATGAAATCCATATTATAATGACTAACATATGCTTAATTTAAAATATAAAAAAAAAAACCAACTAATTATAAGTAAATTGCAATAATTTAAATTCTTAATAAATATAACCAATGAACATAGTATTACATATATATATATTCACTTCTATTTATATATAATGTAATATATTTATTTCAAATATAAAATTAGCCTGCCAAATATTTTTATGATATATATATATACACACAAACTGTTTTTTCTATTTACACTGCAAAGTTATTTTCAATCACTTAATGACAAATGTTTTCTGACATAGCAAAAGTATATATATTAATGTTAATGTTTACAAAGATTATTAAGTCAATTTTATATTAACATCTTTCACAAAGGTGGAAAAACACTTCAGAGTTTCTTCTTGTTTATATTTATCCCCGTTTAAGTTGTCATTATTCTAATAAGCTCAAATTACTTTATCTTCATACTATCATTTTCTTTTTTTTTCTTTACATTTATATAAAAAAAGCTAAATCATTAGTCGTTATTTTGCATTTTTACATAAATCTGAATAAATTCAATTATGATTCATAAAGTAAATGCAAATGTAAAACAATTTAATAGAAAATATGTATACTTTTTGCTTAAAATGTTCAACATTTTTAATCCTTTTTTTGCTGATAATATTATGTGGACCGGCATTTTTTTTACTAATACTTCTTTAAAGCCTTTGTCACATGATGATATAATTTTTATAGGTCCAGGTTTAAAAATTGGTACAGAATATGTAAAGTATAACATTTTACCTCAGACCAACATTACATTTTTAGCTTACATGGCCAATCAGAGATGTGATATTGCAAGATCAAGTTTTCAACTTGGATATGTTTATTTTAATTACGAAATTAATGCATTTTTTGGTCCTATGTGTAGTGTCCAATTACTTCATTCAGCTCACATGGCTGCTGATTGGAATATTCCAATTTTAACTGGTACAGCATTTTCGCATGAATTAGATAATAAAGATCTGTACAGTACTTTAACCAGACTTATTTGTAGTAGCACAGATCTGGCAAAGTTTATGATCGGTATTTTAAAATTATATAATTTTTATACAATTGTAGTTCTGCGAAGTAAGTTAGAAATATTTAACATAGGCGCTAAAGCTTTGTTACAAGAAGTGTCATTTAATTTCTGGATACAAGTGGTAGATTTGACTTTACTCACTTTAGATGCAATCTATTTAGAAAAATGTCTTATTTTGGAATCAGAACGAACAAGAGGTAAGAATATTTTAATCATAAATATTTTTTTTTTGTAAATACTACTATATGAGTTTATTAGGGTCAATAATAATATATCTATTATTCTTTTATAAATTTATTGTCGTCAATAAACACCAAGACCAATTGCTAATATTATTTAAAAAAAAAACACAAACAAACGTATCTTTTATATTATATGTGAATATATTTAAATATAAGTTTTATATATATATATATATATATATATAAAAAATACAAGTTATATATATATATATATATGTTCTCATGTCCCACACATATATTATTTAATTGAGAAAAAAAAATTCTTTTATATATATATATAGATTTATGTGTAGTATATTATATGTGTACGTATATTATATGTGTAATATATAGTTGATAAATTAATAGGTGGTGAATGAATATAATGTTGTAAGAAATGATATTTTAATATGTTATTTTCTTATTAAATAATTAATATATTCAGTTATTTAGTTTTATTTTTGTTAAAATAAGGCAGATCAGAAAGAAAGTGTCAAATAAAGTGATCTAGATAAGAGATTGGGATTTAAAAATGTACACGTGCAAAAGAGTGTGAAAGAATAAGGATGTCTGTATAAACACAAAAACACTTTTACACCTATTTGTAATGGCTATAGATTGCCAGCTTTGTTGTATTGTTTTTATCTGTATCTAAGATTTTTTTTTAAAAGAGAGAGGTGCTTTGAGGAAATAAAGGTGATTATTAATTATCTTGTAGAATCGCGATAGAACATCAACTTGTGAAGCTTTGATTTTTATCTCAGAATAAAGATTTCCAGGTGTCTTTTTTTTTTCTTTGATTAACATTCGCAATATAAATGAATGAAACTATTTTAGAAGGGCTCAGTTTTTTTTTAAAGTTGTTGAAGGAAAGATGTAGCAGTCAATTTTTTTTAATATTGGAAAAAGAAGGAAAATGGAACAAAATTGAATTTATAAGAAGAAGTTATTGACAATTCTATGAAATGAGATTAACATATTTTTCTGAGTATAATACCATGACTCTGCATTGCTAAACCATTTTTTTTCTGCTTCCTGATTAATACAGAATGAGTTAAAATCACTAATCTACTGTGGTCTCTCATATACCAATCAAATAATAACCAACAAAATGAAAGAGTTTGAAGCCAACCACACAAGCTATATGAAATGCTTTATTTCTGGCTCCTGGTCTATTAAAGGCTCATTACCTTTGGATGAATGGAGAAGGGAAAGGAAGAGGAAGAGAAAATGTATAAAATCCATATATAGCCAAGTTTGAAGCCATGAATCAAATTTTTGTTAAAGTTTACCTCAGTCATCTAAAGTGTCTACAGCGATTATTTTTTTAAAAATGGGAGAGACAAGCAAATCCACCAGTACATACTTATTAAAAAGTATTTATAATAGCTTTCTTTAAAATGGTAGAAGGAAGCCAATCAACAATAAATAATTTTAGAATTAAAGAAACAAGCAAGTCAATTGATTCATGTTTATCTTAACAGTATCTGCAATAACTTTCTTTTTTATGGAGCAAAGACAAGCAGTATGAAAATTCAAACTCAGGACATTTATAAGAAGTGAAAGTGATCGGGTAACTATGAACTTTCTTTAACAGATTTTTATTCTTACTTATTAAAAGTAAACCTTAATTTACTGGTCAAAGCAATTTTTCTTTTGATACAGAAACATTAAAGACTTGTTTATCTATAGTTATTTGCAATATCATACAACATAGCACAAACATAGTTTAAATCTTTAAACTTAAATTTTTCATTATTTTTTATTATTTTTTTTTTATATTATATATATTGTAATGTTGAAATGTTTTTTTTTTTTTTAAATTGTTCTTCAGTTGTTAATGATAATGAGCAACCTATAAATATATGCATTTATAATGGTTTTTTTTTTATTTTATCTTGTTGCATATTAAAATCAATATCATGTATTTTATTTTCTTTTGCTAAAAGGTTGCAAAAATCTTTGTTATATATGTAATTTGTGGATATACATTTTAAACATATATGTTAACATTACCGAATGTGTGCATGTGTAACTGCTTATACAAACATGTTAAGGAATAGGTTATATATAAATAGTTTAAATATGAGAAATTATAAAGCAAGGCTTACATATGAAAGGAAGTGAAATAAAACACACAGGATACATATGAAATTTATTTTATGATATAATAAGTTAGGAAAGACTTAAGTAAGCATTCCATAATATGTATTTTTTTAAGCCAGCTTATTTTAAAATATCCAGAAATGACAAACCTATATATTAAGTTTATTTGCTTGTGCTTATATAAATTTTTATATTAATTTTTGTATTGAATTAATGTAATAATAAGCCATTTATTTAATTATTGATTTGATTTTAAAGAAAGAAAGAAAGAGTAATAGTATTAATAAAATATAATTATATATATCTTAATTAGTTTTCCGAGTTCTTATTAAAAAAAATATTGTTGTGTTTTTCTTGTCTTGATTCTATCATTTTAATTCATCATCATTGCTTGCAGTTGTTAAGTATTATCATTCGTAAATATTGAGCAATCACTTGCAAATATTAAGCGCTCGCAAAAGGTTAAGTGAACTAGAATGTTAATTTATCTTTGGGTATTTAAGAATTATGCTTGATAATAACCAAGTTTTAATAATTATAGGTGTATAAAGAAAGCTAAAATTATGTTATGTCCATGAATTATGATCATCCTCATCAAAGATAGATATCGTATTATTGATTAAAATGTTTCAAATAATACTATACAAGAGTTATGATTACCATCATCATCATTAGTAAATTATAATCACTCAATCTAACGTTTAACAGAATTAATATATTTTAATAAATAGCGGTTTATGGAAAGTTGAATATTATGCAAAGAGATTCATGATGATCAATCATCATCACTAGTATTATTAAATCCTAATCTTAACTATAAAAGTATTTTAGTAAATAACTATAAACTTATATAAATGCTAGTAAATGTAATATTTAAATCTTAGTTTGAAATAGGATAATTTTTAATAAATGCCTATAAGTTTATAAAGATAAATTTATTGTTGTGAGTTTATTAATAAGCTATGGCTGGTATCATCACTATCACTATTATTATCATTATTATTATGATATCACTATTATTATCATTGATCATTATTATCATCATCATTATTACCTTTATATTATGATAAATAATCTAGTTAAATGGCCATCAATATTAATAATGGTTTTCACGATGCTTGTTTAGAAGCCATTAATAAGATGATACTTGTCTGTTCATCAATATACATACAATGAGCTAGCAATGTCTATAAGAATCTTTGATCTATAATATAAATTTTGGTAATATTGGGATCTTGTAATTTTATCGATATAAATAAAAAGTAAGAATGTCATTTTTTTCATTAGTCATCCAAGTCATGGGTGATAAAAATGTACCGAATGAGTTTGAACTCAGTACACTCTAAACAGATATTTATCTAGATTTAAAACAATCTAGTGGCGCTCGTGGGAAAACACATATACTTAGCTAAACTGAATAAAGAGTGATATAATCCCTTTCCAACTTCATAATATTAACTTTATATAATATATATTTTATAAATTGTCATGAATAATACCAGTGTGTGCATGTGACCATGAATGGTCCTATATGGTTGGAAAGAAGAATAGGAAGGATTCTTTGTTAAAAGAACCTAGTAAGGGAGATACGCATAATGCACTCCAGGAATCTCAAAGTGGGTAATTTTATTCAGTTGCTATATTTAATATTCTTTTATTTGATGACAATGGCCAGTATGTTTTATTGTTCAAATGACATCCCCAATATTTAGATATTATTAAATCTTTAATGATGATAGTTTTAATTGTCATTGTTGTTATTTTATATGGAGAAATGAGATAACTTATTTATTTCATTACTAATGTGACAGAATTAATGTTTAGGATAGTTGCAATCGGGCTATAATGTTATATTTAGTTATTGAATTATGGCAACTATCATTTCATCACTCATCTATTTATCTATACTGTGACAATTTATTATTCTTTCTGTTACAAATGTCTTCTTTCTGTTACAAATGTCTTCTATCTTTCAGTTACAAATGGTGTGCCAACTAGGGCTCGAAATAAGCCAAATAAGGGCTTAAAATACACCATATACCTGAGAGATGTGTAGTATATAATGGGACAGAATTAATGTTTAGGATAGTTGCAAGCGGGCTATAATGTTATATTTAATTAATTATAAACAGACACCCAGATAGAGCATGATATGCATATATTCTTATTTATATGTTAGCATCATCCTTATTTAATTATAAATTGTATTTTGGCTAACACAGTGAATTCATTTCTCATTTAGTTTACTTGGTTACAAATGATGAACCGCTGCAGCATATCATTATCCTGTTTAGTATTTAGTTATTGAATTATGGCAACTATCATTTCGTCACTCATCTATTTATCTATACTGTAACAATGTTTACTTACTGTTACAAATAACAGATTAGATAAACATTTATGTTAATAATGGATTATTTTCTATCAATTTATTATTCTTTCCATTACAAATGTCTTCTTTCCGTTACAAATCTTCCTTCATTCCGTTACAATATATATAATTGTCTTCTTTCTATACAGATGTATATTGTA
>JAQFVV010000464.1:410000-536275 GCA_028023455.1 Epiperipatus broadwayi
TATTCTTATTCTTATTCTTCTTATTCTTATTCTTGTTATTCTTCTTATTCTTATTCTTCTTATTCTTCTTCTTATTCTTCTTATTATTATAAAAAACCTCTTTTAGTTAATAGTATTAACAAATAACAAAGATATTAAAAACTTGTTTTATGTTTAGAATATTTTTATTATTATTAAAAATATATAGGGGTTATATTCTCAATGCAATATAAAAAAAAATAACAAAAAGGTTAATGAGTTAAATAAAAACCAGTATAAAAGATACACTTTGTATTTTAAGCCTTTTGTCTAAATAGATAAAAATATTAAAATAAAAATAGTAATATAATCACATGATAAGAATCTATTAGTAATAGTAGTAGTTTATCTCTGTTTCCCACAGTTTATTATATAAGGCTTAATTTTAAAGGTACATTATAATGTTTTATGAAACCTTATTACAAATAAATAAAAATGTTATTATCTGAAGGAAAATTATATATAATTTATTTGTTTGATACTTATAGAAATCATTTCATTGACTTTATTTAATTCATATGTTTCCAACATTTTAAAAATATTGTTGTATGAAATAAGTGAAAACAATGGGATAAGATCTAATGATCGTTTTTGACATAACTCATAAAACATCATCCATAAATATACAGATTTAATTTTATATTGTTTTTATTTAATCAGATTGTATAGAATTTGAGTTGGGACATCTGCTTTTTCCCTAAGTTGATAAAAAAATTGCATTCATCCAGAGGTTTTATTTTGAAAGTTAAAATCTAATGTCTTACTAAAAAACACCAACTTTTTCTGTGATTTAAAAAAACACTAAATACTACTAATATGAGATATACATTCCCTCATTAAAACTAAATAGTAACTGACATAATAATAGCCCATCCACTTACCATGACAACACCTGAGGATTTAGGTAAATCTTGAAATGTGTTTAGGTTACACAATTAAGGTATTTACTCCATACCCAAGCTAGATAATATTATGCTATTGATTAGTGAATGGTAAATTGGCTGTTATTAACCAAAAAGTTTCAATATCCTAAATTAGTTTAGGTTGGTGAGATGAATGTCAATATACTAATTGTAAAATCTAAAAATATGATAGTAATGTGATGTAGAATTTTTCTTTGGTGGAGAACTTGACTTACTTGTGAATATGCTGAAAATCATGACTTATTTTTTTACTGATAACTAGCCATCTTCTTCTTCTTCTTCTTCTTCTTCTTCTTCTTCTTCTTCTTCTTCTTCTTCTTCTTCTTCTTCTTCTTCTTCTTCTTCTTCTTCTTCTTCTTCTTCTTCTTCTTCTTCTTCTTCTTCTTCTTCTTCTTCTTCTTCTTCTTCTTCTTCTTCTTCTTCTTCTTCTTCTTCTTCTTCTTCTTCTTCTTCTTCTTCTTCTTCTTCTTCTTCTTCTTCTTCTTCTTCTTCTTCTTCTTCTTCTTCTTCTTCTTCTTCTTCTTCTTCTTCTTCTTCTTCTTCTTCTTCTTCTTCTTCTTCTTCTTCTTCTTCTTCTTCTTCTTCTTCTTCTTCTTCTTCTTCTTCTTCTTCTTCTTCTTCTTCTTCTTCTTCTTCTTCTTCTTCTTCTTCTTCTTCTTCTTCTTCTTCTTCTTCTTCTTCTTCTTCTTCTTCTTCTTCTTCTTCTCTTCTTCTTCTTCTTCTTCTTCTTCTTCGTCTTCTTCTTCTTCTTCTTCAATTTTTACATTGTACTGCAACCAAATTTCAAATGCTGATAATTTTTTAATAAAATATTTTTTTTCTGCAAAAAGATCTCTCATACATATTTTAAAAAATAGTTAATGCTACTAAATATTCCTCACCTGCACATTGGTATTACCTTCATATTGTAGAGTAAAAGATATTATATAAAAAATTAGCAGTAAAAAATAGCTTTTATTAAATTCCAAGTGATGTCCAATTTTTAACTTCAAGAAAATAAAACAATCTTTTCAATTATCATTAATTTATAAAATAACTTTTCAATATTAGTTTTACATATCTGTTCAAAGAATAGTTAGTTATATTATTCTGTCCTACATCATTCATTATACACTACCATTTGAACTTTATTTTTATAGACAATCTAAAACTTATCTACAAAATTTACAAGATATAAGAGAAACTAATATCAAAATCCAGTAATGTAATTTGATTTGTTAACTATTCTGTGAATAATTTGCTATCTATTAAAATAAACTGTTCCAAAACCTAATCAATTTTTCTGGAACAGTTTATGTCTGAACTGATTTCTTAGTTTATTACTTTAACTTGAACTTTTTAAAAATTTCTGAATGTGTAAGAATTTACAAAGGAAATGCCAAATATTTGATCAACATACTTATGTTTATTCAAAAAAAATACTTTTTAGTAGCATTAAACTTATTTCTGATCCTTAAATAATATTTAAAATATTAATCAGTATGCAAATGATTAAAGTTTTTGAAGAAATGTTTAAAAAATCATGTACTTAAAAAGGAAAACAGAACAAAATCGACCTTTCATTAAATCAGTTTTAAAATAGATGGCTAGAAATTTAAAAATAATACATCTTGTAAAATGTAATGAACACACTTCTAATATAAAAACAACCATTGATGAGTGTGTGTCAAAAGCTGAAATCAAATCTCTAACCAAAAATGCATAAACAACTTTTTTTCTATTAAAACAAATGTTAAATACTGTAGACTGAAGATTTAACTTTTTCTAACTAATAATACATAGTTCAAAAATCATCGGATCAAGTTAGATCAATGTTGGACATTTAATTTTAATTAATATTAGTTAATCTTTCATTCACTAAACAATAGTACATAATTAGATAGATTAACTATAGATTAACTAGTAATAAATATTAAGCCATTTATGATTTCTCTTATTAATGAGTAAAACTTGTTTAATCTTCTTAGACTAGAGTTTAGATATTAACTTTAACACAAACACACACACATATATAAATAATATGTCGTATATCATCCTATGCTTCTGTATATATATTTAAAATTTTCTTTTATTTATATGCTTTGTTGGATGTGACTAAATCACTCTAGAAAACTTAGAAAATAGGCATGCTTGAATTTAAAATCAAACTTTCCTTAACATAGTTGTATATTTGGGTGTGCATAATTTATCACAGAAACTATCATAACAATGCTAAAAACTACAAATTGTTATCTCGATTTGCTTTTTTTATATACAAGGCTTCTTTTTTACTTAGTACTCTTTTATGCCCTTTCTATCACCTTTCACACTTAGCAATTTATTTTCAGCACATTAATTTCATTTGATTTTTTAATATTTAAACCATAATTTATAAAATAACATATCAAAAATGAATATTTATAACACATATATTTCAGACACACAATTCTAATTCTATATACCAATTACTAACAAATTATTTTTCAAATAATATAATATTTATGAATACTATTATCTCAAACTATCTCAAATCTCTTATTATGGCCTATAATATAGGACCCAATAACTGATTTGTCAAAAATACAAATAAATTCACAGTAAATTTTTTTCTATACTCATATCCAATAATATGGTTTTCATTTGACGGATAAATTATAATCAATATTCTTTTTAACACGACAAATATATAACTAGACAATTAACTTCTTAATGAGAACAATGAAAATATATTGACTGCATAATATTATAATAATAATAATAATAATAATAATAATAATAATAATAATAATAATAATAATAATAATAATAATAATAATAATAATAATAATAATAATAATAATAATAATAATAATAATAATAATAATAATAATAATAATAATAATAATAATAATAATAATAATAATAATAATAATAATAATAATCAGCATTTATTTTTTATAGCGTCTGTATACAATTGTAATCACATTCATATCGGCTTTAACCAAATTGTGCAAACGCTTTTTACGAGTGTTAAATAATAAATGAATACCCTCTGACCCATACAAGATATAGAATTTATGCAGCAATAAAAGGAATCCTCTTATTACTACGACTCAAATATTTATATATGAGCAAATCTGAAGTACTGGCACAGAAGGTGTGACTATAGAACAGTCACTTTGAATTACTATATATAACTTATGAATGAATGACGCTGATGAAATTTACTAGAATTTACTGAATGTCATTCCAACTGAAATTAATCATATACATAAATCAGCATTTATTTTTTATAGCGTCTGTATACAATTGTAATCACATTCATATCGGCTTTAACCAAATTGTGCAAACGCTTTTTACGAGTGTTAAATAATAAATGAATACCCTCTGACCCATACAAGATATAAAAAATAAATAAATAAATAAATGCTGATTTATGTATATGATTAATTTCAGTTGGAATGACATTCAGTAAATTCTAGTAAATTTCATCGGCGTCATTCATTCATAAGTTATATATAGTAATTCAAAGTGACTGTTCTATAGTCACACCTTCTGTGCCAGTACTTCAGATTTGCTCATATATAAATATTTGAGTCGTAGTAATAAGAGGATTCCTTTTATTGCTGCATAAATTCTATATCTTGTATGGGTCAGAGGGTATTCATTTATTATTTAACACTCGTAAAAAGCATTTGCACAATTTGGTTAAAGCCGATATGAATGTGATTACAATTGTATACAGACGCTATAACAAATAAATGCTGATTTATGTATATGATTAATTTCAGTTGGAATGACGTTCAGTAAATTCTAGTAAATTTCATCGGCGTCATTCATTCATAAGTTATATATAGTAATTCAAAGTGACTGTTCTATAGTCACACCTTTTGTGCCAGTACTTCAGATTTGCTCATATATAAATATTTGAGTCGTAGTAATAAGAGGATTTCTTTTATTGCTGCATAAATTCTATATCTTGTATGGGTCAGAGGGTATTCATTTATTATTTAACACTCGTAAAAAGTGTTTGCACAATTTGGTTAAAGCTGATATGAATGTGATTACAATTGTATACAGACGCTATAAAAAATAAATGCTGATTTATGTATATGATTAATTTCAGTTGGAATGACGTTCAATAAATTCTAGTAAATTTCATCGGCGTCATTCATTCATAAGTTATATATAGTAATTCAAAGTGACTGTTCTATAGTCACACCTTCTGTGCCAGTACTTCAGATTTGCTCATATATAAATATTTGAGTCGTAGTAATAAGAGGATTCCTTTTATTGCTGCATAAATTCTATATCTTGTATGGGTCAGAGGGTATTCATTTATTATTTAACACTCGTAAAAAGCGTTTGCACAATTTGGTTAAAGCCGATATGAATGTGAATAATAATAATAATAATAATAATAATAATAATCTGCGGTCCTGCTGTCTAAAAAATGGAACAACCCGATTAACGTTGTTACCTAAAAGTTTTGGAAGACAAAAGAAATTCAACTAAATCTTTAAAGTAAAAAGTTTCCTCAATCTAGATAACAATCGTAAATGTTTTTGAAGTGCTTTTAAAATAAAAAAGGTAAGAAATTCATAGTTTTTTTAAATTATATTTAATCAACATCAAAAGATAAACATGGCGTCAAGATTTAAAATTGACGCGTCAAATAGCTCAAAAACGCTCAACCCAATGGAAAATATAATATTGAATCAAAAAACCTACGCAAATGCTACAAAATCTAATATACAACACCAAGATAATAAACAAAATACCAATTTAAGTCAATCTAGATTTAGAAAAGTAAATCAAACCGACATAAACGATATATATATCGGTGATGAATTTGAGCTAGAACCATCAATGATCAACTGGACGAATGAAGAAATAAAAGATATTAATTCTAGATTTAATAATACCATACCCCCAAAATTATTTAATAGTTTTAAAAAAATTTTTTCTGACAAGTCGTTAATACTAGCAGTTACAGACAAAAATTTATCCCTCTATAAATTCCCAAGAGAACTCCTATTTAAGGAATTAACAACACAAGTATTATGGGATAGCATCATGACTATTGGAGAACATCCCAACTCCAGATATTTAGCTATAGAATTTTACAACAAAAATCAATGTGAAGCATTTCAAATAAAAGTCCAGACATTAGAAAATTATGCTTTAGTGGTGGTTGACAAAAATATACAAAACTACTACACAGGCATTTTGAAAAATACATATTTTGGATATAGCATACAAGATTTTACCAAACTAATTCACCCTTATGGTCAGGCAATCTATATCAAGCCTATCTACTGTAACGATACTCCAATCCCTATACATACCAACAGCTTCTATTTCAAAATCAAACTAAAAGAAAACATCAATCCTGAAGAAATCCCCAA
This sequence comes from Epiperipatus broadwayi, assembly GCA_028023455.1. Lineage (NCBI taxonomy): Eukaryota > Metazoa > Onychophora > Udeonychophora > Euonychophora > Peripatidae > Epiperipatus > Epiperipatus broadwayi. Next base: position 416,308 of record JAQFVV010000464.1, read on the forward strand.
CCAGATTATTGATCAAGAAGCAGTCCTCACACTTCAAATAAAAGGACTCAGGCCAAAGTGCTATGCATGTGGAGAAAGAGGTCATCTGGCAGGAGACTGCCACACAAGGAAAGACCACAGGAGTGACCAGCAAACAAAGGAAATCTCAGAACAAAACCAAGCAACTCAAAAACAAATAATAAATAATGCAGAAAGCAGCAAGATACATACAAGTCTTCAACAACAAGAAAATCAGGAAAAACAAAGTATCTTAACAATACAAGATAAGAACGAACCATTAAACTTGACAATGGAAAAGATTAATAAAAATGAAGAGTGGAAAAACAGCACAACAAAACTCATCAATAGTAATCAATCACAAGAAAAAATTGAAAATCAAAATATAATCACAAGAGAAAATATAAAACTGAAAAGCACCCAAAGTAAAATAAAAGATCAAACAAATAAGGATCTGCAAATAAACAGTGAAGAACAAATAAAGGAATATGAAAATATCACAGATGTAGAATCTCAGATGGAAGAAGATGATTCTACACACAAAAATGAAAACATCAACAATTATTCCAACTTACCACTAAAACCAACAATTAGAAATAATACAGCCACAGAAATCTTAGAAAAAATAACACTAGATATACCACAAAACATAGTAATAGAAAAAGAGCAAAAAAGAAAGCCAGGCCGGCCACCAAAAAAAAAATATAAAAAAATTAAAGTAAGATCAGAAGAAGATGTAATCACCAACTCTGAGCATACATATCAGACTACTGAAACCTCTGATGAAGATACTAATCAAGACTATGAAGATGAATCAGAAGCACAACCCAATACAAAAACTAGTAAAAAAATACTAACTGATCAAAGCCACATTACCACTAAAAATAACATAATTGAATTAGACACTCAACAAAATTCAAAACAATAAAAAGCCCACTTACTGATCAAAGGAAAATTACCAAAGAATATATATATATATATATATATATATATATATATATATATATATATATATATATATATATATATATATATATATATATATATATATATATATATATATATATAATCAGAATGAAAATAAAAATTGCTGCAATCAATATCAGGGGTTTAAATTCAACCCAAAAAATATACAAAGTAAAACACTGGATACAACAAATCAAACCACACATTACAGGTCTACTAGAAACCAAAATCTATGCAGGGTCACAAGTAGACCCATCCAAATACTTTGGTACTGAAGGATTCTATGCAGGTTCCAGAGATGCAACATCACCATCAGCAGGATCTGCCCTAATAATTGCAAATCATTGTCCATTCCAAACTTTCAAAATCACTTACATTGATTCAAATCTCCTAATCACTACATTCAGTCACAAAATAATGACAATCAATGTAATTTTTGTATATATGCCAATAAATAAACAAAGAATTGAAACAATAATCATGTCAATAAATTCAAGATTAGCCACCACAGCAGATCCCACCATCTTGGTTGGTGACTTCAACACATCGTATCTGGAATTTACTAAAAAATGGCTCCACAAAATACAAGTTCCACTAATGAGTGGACAAGGTTTTCTTCCTCAGGATGCTGTCTCATTCCATAATGGTCGGTTTAAATCACTGATAGACTTATGCTTTTATTCACCGACTCTACATCACTTAATAAAAATAAACCTCATACCATCGGGCTTCTCCGATCACTCTGCACAAATAATAACTATTAACCTAAACCAAATGCAAACTAACATTTCACCACTAACAAAAACAATCAGAATCCTTCTTCCCAAGTCAACCCCAGAATTTATCTTTTCTGAAACCTATATAATGCTAGAAAAACTAAGACAAATAAAACTAGACCCTATACAACAATACCAAGCTTTTATCAATATTTTGTCATTTAATATAAACCACATAGTAATGAATAGACCATCACCATCCAAGCTACTAGAATATGCTGATAAAATACATGAAAAACTTACAGCAATCACGCCTACACATCACACCCAAAATTATATAAGAAACTTAACACAAGAATATAATAAGGCTTGTCAGTCCCTAAAAGAGTATCTAAAAATTAAAAAAACCAAATTATGCATCACCCAGCAACACACATGGTCACGTAAATACATAAAATGGGCCCTAGGAAGTGCACCTGAAATTAAAGTACCAATGGCCATACAAACCCAAAGAGGAATATTTGCTGGCCAAAATATAATAATGCCAATGTTTGAACATTTTAGAGACAAACTGCGATCAGCACCACCAATACAGTGGACAGCACACATATTTGGACCACCAAAAAATGAAAATTTATTCACGGCAGATGATTTCATTAAAAAAATGAATGAAATGAACAATAACTGTCACCCTGGAAGCCCAGGAATACCACTTTTTGTCTTAAAACACCTTAGCCAATTCACTTCAAAATATCTTTGTAATCTGGCAAACCATCTAGCTCAAGAAATTAGGAGTGTACAGGGAGTGTACCCCATAGCAATAGTACCTTACAATAAAAAGAATAAAAAAATTCCTGCACTTGAAGACATAAGACCTATATCCATGGGACCACTTCCAATGAAGATACTGGAAAAGGTAATAAAAGAAAAAATAGAGCCATTTTTGATGCCTTCCATCTCTGATACTCAGTTTGCTAAGAAAAAATCTTCAACTACACAAGCAGCTTTACTTTTCAAAACCATAATGGTAACTGTAAGAAATAAAAAAAAATATAGCCCTCTGGTCATACAACTGGATATAGCATCAGCCTTTGACACTGTCAACATATCTATATTGCTAGAGATGCTCGAAACCACGGACATCCCCAGATCCATGCTATATATAATAGCAAACCTATTAATAAACCGTGAGCTACACATAACACTTAATGGTAGAAATTCTCCCTCTTTCTACCCCACCCAGTCACTATCACAGGGTTCACCTTTAAGTGCCCTACTCTTTATTTTTTATATTAACCCCTTAATTAAAAAAATAAATCAATCCTTTGAAGGCATACAGATACCAGGATCAACACAAAAAATAGCATGTTTGGCATATATGGATGATGTCACGGTGTTTCTAACTTCTAAAAAGCAGATACCGCAGTTGAACAAGATAGTGGAAGAATATTCAGCCAATTATGGACTGAAGATAAATCCAGCAAAATCTGCATCTTGGCATATATTCTCAGGCAAACCATGTGAGTCCGTATTTCAGGGAAAACCAAATCCCTTTCTGGGTTTTCCATTTTATATGGGCACCACAAGAATGCGCTGTCACATACAAAACAAACTCAAAGAAGATGTTGAAAAAATAGCAAATTCATTGTCTAAAGCATATCTATCAATATATGCAAAGACACAACTAATCAACAGGCTAATCATGACTAGAATAACATACTACATGCCAGTAATTGTTTTTTCTAAAGGTTTCATCCGGAAAATTAACTCCATATGCTGTAAACTTATGTGGGCCAGGAAAACAGTGGCCATATCAATTAAAAATCTTAGCCGACCACTAATAAAAAATGGCCTTGGCCTACACAGCCTCAACATTTTCCACATGCAAAAACAAAAAAATACAACAATTGCCTTAATTAATCAATTTACAAAATTAAAACATCTAATTAAAATAACACCTACTGATCGACCACCCCCAAAAGACTCACTCATTCAATCGGCAATATACCACTGCAATGCAATAGGAAAAATCCCCAACCAATGGACAGAAAAATATAAATATTGGGAAATCTATGAACTAATGCAGAACCATACCACCAACAATCAAATATTACCACTATTAAAAATAAACAATAAAGTATTAATTAAAAAATACAAGAAATGGGAGTTAGAACCAAAATTTTTCAATTTTATCCTTAAAATAAACTTAGATGCCCTCCCAACCACATACTTTCTGGTACATAGAAGACTACATAGAGACATGGATCCTTTATGTGGCTTATGCCATCAGAATGAAGAAACTGTCCAGCACTTACTGTATCACTGCAAAGGTCTGGAACAAGTAAGAATTATACTTTGCAACACATATAGGAAAAATAAAACCACAATGGAACAAGTAATGATGGCTTTCCAAAGTAAAACAATACCACTGATTAGGGCAGCAACTTTTGTTCTATATTCACTATGGTGCACAAGATGTACGTTCCTAATGGGAAATAACACAAGGCGATATCCATCTACTTTTGAACACAAGTTAAGGCAAATACAAATCCGGGACAAATTGATAACAAGTCCAGACATCTATGCAGCTACCTGGTCTCTGCTTAAACACAGAGCAAGGTTGTAACATAATCAAGGAAATAATAACTAAGTAATATGGAGTACCAACAAGGGAAAAACAAAAATAAATAAATAATAAAACAGGAAATAAAGCAAAAGAACAGAGCCCATCCCTATCCAGTAATAGCTTCAGTAACATCTGTGCACCTAATAACTATTGAAATGCAACTGTCTATAATATTCTGAACACTTTATTTTATAATGAACAAATCTGTAACATTCAATTAAGACAATATATTATAAAGACGTTATCTTGATTATTGTAATAACAATTGTAACCTGGTTGTAACTGGAAAACTTGTAGCACATAATCTACTATGTAACCATTACTGTATTCTTTTGAGACAATAAAGGCCTTTTGAAACATAATAATAATAATAATAATAATAATAATAATAATAATAATAATAATAATAATAATAATAATAATAATAATAATAATAATAATAATAATAATAATAATAATAATAATAAAAGAATGCGCATGCGTGTGTATGCCTAAGTCATCAAGAACGAAGGTCTTATTAATAATCTTTTTTTTCCCCATATGCTAATCGTTTTCACACTTAAAAACTGTGACATATATCTGTGATAGATAAAGACAGTGATGGATGATTACTGAACAGTTGTTTTCTAGAAAAAAGTAAGTAATACGGTCGTTCATAACAAAAAATAAATTCTAACATCATAAACAAGCATGGCGTCATGTCAAGAAGCAAACGACGTAAATTGCGCTCAAACAAATGGCAATAAAATGAAAACTGCGACTATCGCCAAAACATAGGCAAACGTAACAAAAATAAAGCAGCAGCTTCACAGCATCGAAAAAAGTCCAGCATTAACACAGACAGCAAGATTTAGGAAGGTAAATCAAGCCAACATAAATAATTTAAACCTCATAGAAAACAATAATGAAGAGCCCTCCCCAACAATATGGAATCAAGATGAACTGCAAGAAATAAACGTTAATTTCAACAGCACCATCCCAAAAAAATTATTTGCAACTTTCCAAAAATTTTTTTCACCGAGATCATTAGTGTTAGCTGTCACTGATAGGAATTTAACACTCTATAAATTCCCCAGAGAGCTTCTTTATGAGGAGCTGACAGCAACAGCATTGTGGGATACAGTCTCTAGTATTGGAGAGCATCCAAACTCGTGATACGTTGCAATTCAGTTTTTCAATGAACATCAGCGTGCAAGATTTCAAACTAAAGTAAAAACTTTGGGAAGCTACGCGCTAATAATAGTCGATCAAAGCTTGCAAAACTATTGTAACGGAATAATTAAAAACACTTACTTCGGATATACCATTCAGGATTTTCAAAAATTAATACAGTCATTTGGCAAAGCTATTTATATAAAACAAATCTACTTATCCGACACCCCCATACTGGTTTTCAGCAACAACTTTCATTTCAAAATAAAGCTGAATGACAATGTAAACCCGGAGGATATTCCAACACAAATAATTGACCAGAATGCAATACTGACTATTCACATAAAAGGATTAAGGCCGAGATGTTTTGCATGCGGTGAAACCGGACACTTAGCAATCGATTGCAACACCAAAATCAACCAGAAAAACCAACTGAGCTCTGAAGATCAACCAACAGAAGCTCACCAACCGGAATCAAACAGTACAAAACAGATAACGAAAACAACTAATAAACAAGAAAAAATTAATAAAAAAACCACAGATCAACAGCAATTGAATAATAAAAAAACTGCACACACATTGCCAGCACCTGAAATTCTGGATTTATCAACAAAATCAACCAATAGAATTCAAACCCCCACTGATAAAAAAACAGAAAGTCAACAACCTCAAGAGGCTCCAATGGAAAAAATAGCGCACAATCTAAGTCAGCCTACCAAAGATACTGATGAAAAAGAGATAATAAAAGAACAAATAAACTCACACAGTAATAGTGATCAAGAAAAAATATATACAACACACCAAACACCCAATATTAAAAATAATACAACAATGGAAATTATGGAAGCTATCACCCCAAATATGCCTCAGATCACCAAAGCTGACACAGAACAAAGAAGAAGACCAGGCTGCCCACCAAAGAAAAATAGAGGGCCCCAAAAAATTAAAACAGAATCCAACCTTAGTCTCTCTGATCACAACAATACAACTACAGTGGAAACAGATGAAGATCTGGAAATGGAATATGAGAATGAATGGGAAGAAACACCAGATCAACCCTAATATTTAAATCTCAACCAAAAAACATATAATGAAAATAAAAATTGCAGCAATCAATGTCAGGGGTTTGAACTCAACCTCAAAAATTAATAAGTTAAAACATTGGATCAAGGATATACAACCACACTTGCTTGGTATACTTGAGACAAAAATTTATGCTGGATCACAAACTGACCCAGCCAAACATTTAAATATGGAAGGTTTCTGTGCATGCTCCAGAGACTCTTCCTCTCCCTCAGCTGGCACTGGACTCATAATTGCTAGAAATTGCCCATTCACAACATTCAAAATAATTCACATTGACATGACCTTATTAATTGCAACCTTCAACCAAAAAAGCATAACAATAAATCTGGTTTTTGTATATATGCCTTTACAGGATAAAAAAATAGATACCATAATTGCAAACATTAATTCAAGGTTAGCTACAACTTCAAACCCAACCGTCTTAATTGGAGATTTTAATTTAAAATATCAGGAATTTACCCAATGTTGGCTTCACAGAATAAACATACCACTAATGAGTGGCCAAGGTTTTTTGCCAGATGATGCCATCTCTTTCCACAATAATCGCTTCTCTTCACTTATTGATCTGTGCTTTTATTCTCCAATGCTTCACCACCTTATTGAAATAAAACTAACTCCCTCAACTTTTTCTGATCACTCGGCTCAAATAGTCACAATTGACTGTGCCAAAATTCAAATATCACCCTTTCCACTTACAAGAACAATAAGAGTTTTACTCCCAGAAACAACCCCTGAATTTCTGTTCTCTGAGACCTACATAATGCTAAACAAAATCAAAGATATGACTTTGAACCCGGTCCAGAAATATCTAGCATTTATGGGAATGTTGTCCTTCAACATCAACAATATAACAAAAAAAACAACCTCCGCCATCAAGACTTTTGTCTCTGGCAGATCAGTTACACCAAAGAATAATCATGACTAACCCATCACACTGCACCCAGCAGTATATATTCAAGCTTACACATGCATACAATAAAGCATGTGAAGAACTCTAAAGCTATCTGAAGATAAAGAAAAGCAAGGTATGCCTAACCAGGCCACACACTTGGACAAGAGATTATATAAGATGGGCGCTGGGCAACCAACCAGATGTAAAAGTGCCAATGGCACTATATACAAATAGTGGAACATATGCAGGACACAATATGATTATGCCAATTTTTGAATATTTTAAAGAGAAATTACAAGAAAGACAACCATATAAAATACCACATAATCTGTTTGGCCCACCAGAGACAAAAACCCCATTCACAAAAGATCTATTCACAACAAAACTAAATACTATTCAAAATGCTTGCCATCCAGGTAGTCCTGGAGTTCCATTGTTTGTATTAAAGCATCTAAGTAAATTCACAACAGAATATTTGTGTCAGTTAGCAAACCATCTAGCACAACAAATTCAACCCATGGAGGGTGTCTATCCAATAGCCATAGTACCCTATAATAAAAAGGAAGCAATTATTCCACCTATTACAGACCTCAGACCAATATCTATGGGACCTTTGCCGATCAAAATTATGGAGAAAATTATTAAAGATGAAATTGAACCGTATATAATGCCACTTATCTCCGAAGCGCAATAAGCAAAGAAAAACTCTTCAACAACAGAAGCAGCTTTATTCTTCAAAGCAATTCTAGCAACAGTAAAACAGCAGAAAAAATACGGACCCGTTGTTGTGCAGCTTGACATAGAAGCTGCATTTGACTCAGTCAATATATACACACTTCTAAAAATGCTAAAAGACACAGAAATTCCTAGAACACATCTATATATAATTGCTAACCTGCTTCTGAACAGAGAGATCCATATAACTTTAAATGGAAAAAACTCACCATCTTTCACATCCACCAAATCTATATCCCAAGGATCCCCTCTTAGTTCACTATTGTTTATATTTTACATCAATCCCCTTATTAAAAGCATACAAAATGCATTTACTGGAATCGAGATACCAGACACAACCCAGTACACTACATGCATCGCCTATATGGATGATGTTACCATATTCCTAACATCAAAAAAACAAATACTGCAACTCCAAAAGATATTACAAGAATATTCACAAAAATATGAATTATCATTTAATCCAGCAAAAACCACAGCCTGGTCTCTATACACTGGTAAACCATGTACATCAATTTACAAATCAAAAACAAACTCTTTCCTTGGGTTCCCATTTCATATGGGAATTACAGGAATGAGATGCCATATCCAAAATAAACTTAAAGAAGAAGCCACAAAAATTATAAACTCCTTGTCCAAGGCATATCTTTCACTATATTCCAAAGTACAGTTAATTAACCAGCTTATCACAACCAAAATAACTTACTATGTACCGGTTATTTCATTCTCAAAGGGGTTCATTTCAAAAATTAAAACCATATATAATAAACTACTTTGGGCCAGAAAAACAGTAGCAATTTTCACAAAAAAACTTAGCCAACTTCTAATAAAAAATGGACTAGGCTTGCACAACATCAAGGTTTTTCATATACAGAAGTTAAGGAACTCAATAATCACAATACTTGCCAAATACCGCAAAATTAACCACTTCCTAGGTTACTCCAACAGATAGACCACCTCCAAAAGGTTCCTTTTTCACCAACATTATATACCAATGCAAAACCACAGACAAGATTCCAGAACAGTATTTGCATAAGTATTCATACTGAGATATTTATGGTTTAATAAACAGAGAAGCAGATACTAGTGTTATACAACATATGCTAGGAATTAACAACAAGAGATTACTCAAGGAATATAAAAAATGGGCTCTAGAGCCCAAATACTTTGATTTTATCATGAAAATCAATCTCATTGCCTTGCCAACAACCCACTTTCTTTATCATAAAAGAATGTATATATCTATTGACCCCTTCTGTGGACTCTGCCATCGAGCAGAAGAGACACTGGACCACTTTATTTATCAATGTGTAGCACTTAACCAAACACGACAGATGATGTGTAACACCTACAGAAAACCGGGTACAATCATTAATCACGTAATAGCTGCTTTTCAGGGAAGATCAATACATAGCATTAGGGCAGCCACATTTGTTCTATATGTGTATTGGTGCACCCGATGTACTTTCTTAATTGGCAATAACACCAGACGACACCCAGCTACATTTAGCAACAAATTTTGCTACACATTCGAAATAGAGATAAAATAATAACCAACTCCCACTTATATGCAGCAACATGGTCATTGTTAAAACAACCATCAATGCTGTGAATGCTGCAAAGAAAACTATCATACAACTAACATTCAAAGTGACATGTGGACAAAACTAAATAAGCTCCTCAAACTTTAGAACTCTGATTATTTTTGCTTTTTTAACTTTTATATTGTTATAGTCCATTAACCACAAAGTGTAACCATTATATTCATTTATATGTGTTTACCCTAATATTATTCATTGTATGTTAAATTTCAAATTTTCTAGATGTAAACTTATGTAAACCATTGAGATCAATTAACCACAAAGTGTAACCACTAAATTCATTTATATGTGTTTACCCTAATATTATTCATTGTATGTTAAATTTCAAATTTTCTAGATGTAAACTTATGTAAACCATTGAGATCAATAAAGCCTTTATTGAAACGTAATAATAATAATAATAATAATAATAATAATAATAATAATAATAATAATAATAATAATAATAATAATAATAATAATAATAATAATAATAATAATAATAATAATAATAATAATAATAATAATAATAATAATAATAATAATAATAATAATAATAATAATAATAATAATAATAATAATAATAATAATAATAATAATAATAATAATAATAATAATAATAATAATAATAATAATAATAATAATAATAATTTTTCATTTTTAGTCACTAATTAATATCTTTTTAATACTTAAATTTTCTGTTTTCTAAATAAATTAAGATAAAAAATTTTTTTTAAAAATTTCTATAATCTTTCAAAAATTAATAACTCATAACATTTGTTTCCTACTTAAAGAACTACTTATATTAATTCCTTCCAAAATTATACATTTAACTATTAAAATTCCTTCCACAATATTTTATGTACATCCATATATACTTATTAATTCTTGTATTAATGTTGAATAGCTTTTATTTTAATAATTAAAAAATGTACTTAATTTAAAGTTTTATTTAGCTAATTTATAATGAGAATCTTTTATTTTAACATGATTATTTATTATTATTGATAAGGCCACATTTAATTAACAATGCAGGCTGTTTCTGATAATTAATTTAAATTTCTTGCAATTTGATTATAAATTGTTTTCCTACTTCTTTTTGGACTGTTTTACAATAATACTTTAATACAGTTTTATCTAAAATTAAATCTCAAGATTTACAAGTCTAATATGAAATATTATATTTTTTATACAAATATAATGTTGAAACATATTACATTTATAAGACCAATAATATTTCAAATATTAATTCATGATTTATTTTATCAAAGCCAATAATAAGTTTAGTGCACATGCTATATTTTGACTTAAGAAAGTATTTAGGCAATTCTACACTAAATTTTTATTATTTTACAAATATATTTAGATCTGTTAAAAATATAGTTTAAAACGTCTTAAAAAAAGTACACTTTTGCAATATCTAATAAAAACTACTTAAAAGAGACTATTTTAAAAGTATAATTATGATAAACAAAATTAAATATTTGAATGATTTTTTATCTATTAAAGTTTTGCTAAAAATCATATCTCCACATAGCTTTTAATTCTAGTAGAGTTTCAAGTGATTTCTAAAATAATAATGCAAATATAATTTTTGTGTGGGTATATATATATTGTAACGGAAACCCGGCGATCAAAAGCTTAAACTTCCCTTTTATATAGATATAATGGGGAATTCTTATAATTCAAGATTATCCACTTTCTGCTACCACAAGCAGAGAGAAAATATGGACATAAACGAGTCTATATCCATAATTGACCGAACTTGTATGCTATACAGGTATAGCCCCAGGTTATATTTCCCGGTCAACTTTCTCCCGACTGCTGTAAGATTTAGCAGAGTTACAGTGCTTGGATAATTATAAATTTAATGGGATCATCAAATACTGCACCACTAGCTTCACGTGTTAATTAAGTACTCAAATGCATAATAATTATTTTCCAACCCTAAGATTATATTATTTTTGGAAGTGGTGAAGAAAGAGATGAAACAGATTTTATATAAATAAAGGATATTTAATACAATAAATTATAATAAAAGAAACACTCAAAATTATTAACACTCAATATAAAAAAACAGATTATCCTATAACACTACAAAAAAATAACTAAAAAGGCAATAGATGATTCTATAAATGATTGCAATCTGTGGAAATAAATTATCCCTTTATAGTCATTTCAAATATTAAAAGAGTCTAATTAATGTCTATCTCATTATATGTGGGATTGGCAATTGCATTAAATTTAAAAGTATGTGCACATAATTATATAAAATGTCTTATTCATAATTACCTAGGTGATAAAGTCTTCGAATAAACTTGGCATCTTTCTGACCATCCTGTGGAATTTTTCCACTTCTTTAGTAGGAAACAGTCACTCTTCGGTTAGATTTGATTGTTGGAACTCCTCTGTATTGTGGGCATCAAGGCAAGACAAAAACGAACTCTTCAGCAGGCACTACATCAGCAGTTGTTATATCGAGATGCAAACCATTATAGCATGGAAGTCTGGATCGACTGGCGATCATGACTGGCCCTTAGCCACACATCCTCGAAGCTTCTCTTATGTTATAGTTTGTTTTCATGTTCCCAAAATTTAACTTTTTATGTCTTCTTTCTATTATATTTCTCTGCTTCTTATCAGAGCAGTGTCCTCACTGAAGTCTTGACCAATACTGTTTTTCAATTAATTAATTAATGATGTTTATTTTTCAAATTTCTTCCTTATCTTGATCTCTTGCTGGGTTTTTTTATTTCACACCTTTTTACTTTAAAAATGCTTTCAACAACTTATACAAAATTACTTTTCAATTTGATACACTTTTATAATATAATATTTTACATTTATTTATCAATCATTTTCTTTAATAAAATTATTTCATTTTGACATGAAATAAACTGTACTCTCTTTATTCATAAGTTCACACATGCATTTCATTTTTGTCAAAATGTGTAATTTTAAGACCAGATCTTTATCTTTTCGTTGCATTCTAAATTTTACTTATATTTTATTTACACTCCCCAACTATCGCTTTTGTTTTTATATCATTAAGTTTTTATTTTATTTATATTTCATTTCTCATTTTTTTAATCTTACATTAAACACATGATATCGATATTTTTTAACCTTAATATTTCTATTCTTTCTAAAATCTGAACTTTAGAGGATAAAAGATAAAAATCTTTTCGATTCTAATTCCCTCTCTTTTTTTAATTAAACATTTCTTTGTTTTGTAAATTTTTAACCTCACTTTTTTATAATCCAAGCACAATATTTAACATTCTTTCAATGTTAAATATCTATATGTGTGACCGCAGTATGTGCGATCATCACAATATATATATATATGACTCATTTCACCCACATACATATTATTTAATTTAAAAAAATTTTTTTCTTTTATATATATAGATTTATGTGTGTATTTATTATTATATAGTCTATATAAATACTTAATAAATAAGCAGTTGTAGAGAGAGACGGTAATAATATTTAATATTGATTTATTATATTTTTTATTGAATAATGTGTTAAATTATTTAACTTTCGTTTTGTTAAAATAAAGTAGATCAGAAAGAAAGTGTAAAATAAGGTGATCAGATCAAGATTAGGAGATAAAAAAATGTACACGTGCAAAAGAGTGTGAAAGAATGAAAACGTCTGTATAAACACAAAAACGCCTTTACACCTATTTCTGATAACTATAGATTGCCAGCTTTGTTGTATTGTTTTTATCTGTATCTAAGATTTTTTTTTTTTAAAAGAGAGAGGTGCTTTGAGGAAATAAAAGGTGATTATTAATTTTCTTGTAAAATTGTGACAGACCATCAAACTTGAGAAGCTTTGATTTTTTGTTTCAAGATAAGAGATTTGCAGGTGGTCAGTTTCTTTGACCAAAGATTGGCAATATAAATGAATGAAATAATATTGAGAGATCACTCAGTCAGTATTATTAATCAGAGATGTAATGACTCAGTTTTTACCTTATTATTAAACAGAAATGTTTAAAGATCACTCAGTCATTATTATTAAAAAGAGATGTAACGATCAGTTTTTTTTTTAATGTTGGAAAAAGAAAGTGAGCAATTTGATTTTTTTTTTCACTCTTTAAAAATTGAAAAAAAAAGGAAGGAAATGACTCTTGTTTTAAAGCCAGTATAGATGAAGATGTGCATCTATATAAGTAATTTCCAGCAATATTAAGATAAAGAAGAAAGAATGGAACAAAATTGAATTACTTGGAAGAAATTATTAACAATTATATAAAAATGATATTAATATATCTTGCTGTGCATAATACCATGAATTTGCATTGCTAAAACCATTTTTTCTGCTTCCTGGAATAATACAGAATGGGTTAAAATCACTAATCTACTGTGGACTCATATACCAATCAAATAATAACCAACAAAATGATAGAGTTTGAAGCCAACCACACAAGCTATATGAAATGCTTCTTTTCTGGCTCCTGGTCTATTCTAGGCTCATTACCTTTGGATGGATGGAGAAGGGGAAAGAAGAGGAAAAGAAAATGTATAAAAGCCATATATAGCCAAATTTGAAGCTATGAATCAAATTTTTGTTAAAGTTTTCCTCAGTCATCTAAAGTGTCTAAAATGATTTTTTTTAAATGGGAGAGACAAGAAAATCCACCAGTTCATACCTATCTAAAAGTATTTATAATAACTCTTTTTGAAATGGTAGAATGAAGCCAATCAACGAATTCAGCATTATCAAAAGTATCAACAATAAATAATTTTAAAATTGAAGAAATAAGCAGGTCAATTAATTCATGTTTATCTTAAAGTATCTGCAAGAACTTTCTTTTTTAAATGGAGCAAAGACAAGCAGTCTGAAAATTCAAACTCAGGACATTTATAAGAAGTGAAAGTGATCGGGTAACTATGAACTTTCGTTAACAGATCTTTTATTATTGCTTATTAAAAGTAAACCTTAATTTATTGTTCAAAGCATTATTTTTTTCTTTTGATACAGAAACATTAAGGGCTTGTTTATCTATAGTTATTCTCAATATCACATAACATAACACAAATACAGTTTAAATCTTTAAACTTAAATGTTCATTATTTTTTTTATTATATTGTAATATTGAAATGTTTTTTTTAATTGTTCTTCAGTTGTTATGATAATGAGCAACCTATAAATATATGCATTTATAATGTTTTTTTTTATTTTATCTTGTTGCATATTAAAATTGATATAATGTATTTTATTTTATTTTGCTAAAAGGTTGCACGAATATTTTTTATATATATGTAATTTATGTATTAATCTCTAATATAGGGGTATACATTTTAAACATATATGTTAACATTACCGAATGTGTGTGCATGTGTAATTGCTTATACAAACACGTCAAAAGAATAGGTTATACCTAGTTAGTTTAAATATAGTAAATTATAAAGCAGGAATCACATTTGAATGGAAGTGAAATAAAACACACAAGTTACATATGAAATTTATTTTTATAATATAATAAGTTAGGAAAGTCTTAAGTAAGCATTCCATGAAATATATTTTTTTTAAATGTCATTTTAAGCCAGCTTATTTTAAAATATCCAAAAATGACAAACTTATATATTAAATTTATTTGGTTGTACTTATATAAATTTTTGTATTAGTTCTATATTGAATTAATGTAATAATAAGCCATTTATCTAATTAGTAAATTTGATTTTAAAGAAAGAAAGAGTAATAGTATCAATAAAATATAATTATATATCTTAATTGGTTTCCTAGTTCTTATTAAAAAATATTGTTGTGTTTTTCTTGTCTTGATTCTATCATTTTAATTCATCATCATTGCTCGCAGATATTAAGTATCATCGGCATTCTAAATATTGAGCAATCACTTGCAAATATTAAGCGCTCGCAAAATGTTAAGTAAACTAGAATGTTGATTTATCTTTAAATATTTAAGGATTAGGCTTGATAATAACCAAATTTTAATAATTATAGTTCAATAGTAGAAAAGCTAAAATTGGGTTGTGTCCATGAGTTTTGATCATCCTCATCAAAGATGGATATCGTATTATTGATTAAAATGTTTCAAATAATACTATACAAGAGTTATGATCGCCATCATCATCATTAATAAATTATAATCATTAAATCTAATGTTTAGCATAATTAATATATGTAGTAAATAAAGATTTATAGAAAGATGAATATCATGCATAGAGATTCATGATGATCATTCATCATCACTAGTATTATTAAATCCTGGTTTTAACTATAAAAGTATTTTAGTAAATAACTATAAACTTATATAAATGCTAGTAAATGTAATATTTAAATCTCAGTTTGAAATAGGATAATTTTTAATAAATGCATATGAGTTTATAAAGATTAATTTATTGTTGTGAGTTTATTAATAAGCTATGGCTAGTATCATCATCACTATTATTATCATTATTATTATGATATCACTATTATTATCATTCATCATTATTATCATCATCATTATCACCTTTATATTGTGATAAATAATCTAGTTAAATGGCCATCAATATTAATAATGGTTTTCACGATGCTTGTTTAGAAGCCATTAATAAGATGATACTTGTCTGTTCATCAATATACATAAAATGAGCTAGCAATGTCTATAAGAGTCTTTGATCTATAATATAAATTTTGGTAATATTGGGATCTTGTAATTTTATCGATATAGATAAAATGTAAGAATGTCATTTTTTCATTAGTCATCCAAGTCATGTGTGATAAAAATGTACCGAATGAGTTTGAACTCAGTACACTCTAAACAGATATTTATCTAGATTTAAAACAATCTAGTGGCGCTCGTGGGAAAACACATATACTTAGCTAAACTGAATAAAGAGTGATATAATCCCTTTCCAACTTCATAATATTAACTTTATATAATATATATTTTATAAGTTGTCATGAATAGCACCAGTGTGTGCATGTGACCATGAATGGTCTTATATGGTTGGAAAGAAGAATAGGAAGGATTCTTTGTTAAAAGAACCTAGTATGGGAGATAAGCATAATGCACTCCAGGAATCTCAAAGTGGGTAATTTTATTCAGTTGCTATATTTAATATTCTTTTATTTGATGACAATGGCCAGTATGTTTTATTGTTCAAATGACATCCCCAATATTTAGATATTATTAAATCTTTAATGATGATAGTTTTAATTGTCATTGTTGTTATTTTATATGGAGAAATGAGATAACTTATTTATTTCATTACTAATGTGACAGAATTAATGTTTAGGATAGTTGCAATCGGGCTATAATGTTATATTTAATTAATTAGAAATAGACACCCAGATAGAGCATGATATGCATATATTCTTATTTATATGTTAGCATCATCCTTATTTAATTATAAATTGTATTTTGGCTAACACAGTGAATTCATTTCTCATTTAGTTTACTTGGTTACAAATGATGAACCGCTGCAGCATATCATTATCCTGTTTAGTGTTTGGTTATTGAATTATGGCAACTATCATTTCATCACTCATCTATTTATCTATACTGTGACAATGTTTACTTACTGTTACAAATAACAGATTAGATAAACATATATGTTAATAATGGATCATTTTCTATCAATTTATTATTATTTCTGTTACAAATGTCTTCTTTCCGTTACAATATATATATATATATATATATATATATATATATATATCTATATATATATATATATATATAATATATATATATATATATATATATATATATATTGTTTACAATATTGAAGTTTTTGCATGTGATATCTTTTAATTTTCAGTTTAAAATTTTCTTTATGTTTTCAAAAAAATTTTGTGACAGTTTTCATTTTTTCTCCAAAATACTATATGATAGTTAAACAATATTGATATAAAAACATTTTCAAACATAGATCTGGATTATGTTGAAGGAACATTTATAAATTAATAACAATATTTACTAAAACAGTAAACAAATATATAGACTATTGATCAGAATCAGGTGCTTCAGGCCAAATTATTCTGAGATAATTTTGTCTTTAAGCAATCAATGTCAGAGTTAATATTTCATTTTGTGAATAGTCCCTTCCCTATAACTTTCAACCAGTATCTAGAGTGTCTTTTTTGTAAATTATTTATATTAGTTGATTCAGGTGATCACTGAAGTAAAATAGTATTAACTATAATGACCAATTTCCAACTATTCATAATGAAAATATTGTTTTCAGTTTTGTAGTTCTTTTTTGACCAGATTTACAGGAATTGTGCAGAACATCTTTTGCTAATCAAAATATATAACAAAAAAAGAAGACATAACTTTTCATTTTTGCTCCATTAAAATCAATTTATCTTTTAATTAAAAGCAATATAATAGGACAATGTGATATTAAAAGATGATGTTTAGATAAAAATCCTTTAGCAATATGCAGCATAATCTTGCTTTTTTAAATTTTAGCATTAATATTCAGATATTAGTTTGTAAAATTTTATGGAAATGAAAGCTTTAATCAATGAAATATTGAAAATTTCCTGGACCCCATCTGGTATCCTTTGTGTAATTAAAAAAAGGTAAAGAGAGAATTGATTTAAAATGTGGACATGTACATTGTTAAGAAGACACAAATATTAGAAGCAGAAATAGAATGGGTTCATTATAAATAAGAAGTAAAAGAGTAATATGTTGGAGATTGAATGTATAATAGACAGAGTGGACAGATTACTTAATAGAAAATCCCAAATGAGATAATTCAGATTTATATCCAACAAGTTCTCATTGTGATGAAGAAATAAAGAATTTTTATATTGATGAACAAAGTACTTTTGATTACAAGAAACAATATTTTAAAAAATATCTCAGGAGACTTTAATGCTAGAATTTCTAAATGAGTGATAAATAAAAAGTGTTATGGGTAAATTGGTTATGATAATAAAAATGAGAAAGGACACATACTTGTGGAGTTCTCAGAAAAAAAAAATTATGAATTCTTTAAAAGAAAATGATCATGGATACATTCAGATTAAGATATAGCAGAAGTAAATTATATTTAGCTAACAGAAAATATATTTTAGATTACAAAGGAATGCAGTGCAGAAAGTTATCATAGATTAGTGAAATATAATATTCATATCAATATAAAACTAGAAAGAGAGAGACTATTAAGAAAGACAATTTTAATCCTTTAAAAATATAGATTTTGAGGATGATTCAGTTTGACTGGGATCAATAAAAGATAATTGATACTCATTTTTAAAAACTGTAAGAAATATAGCTGTTACAAAAAATTTGCAATTTGTCAATAAATTTTCTACAAAGACAAGTCAATGTATAAATAAAAAAAGAGATATAAACTTTTTAAAATAAATATTTGAATGTTTTATAAAATGATGCAAAAAGTGTTAGTAATGTTATAAGAAAATGTAAATATGAATTGGTAAAAAATGCTATAGAAGAAAAAAAGTCTCATATATGTAAAACAACTTCTTGTTATTAGAAAAAATAGTTATTTCTGAAATTAAAAAAAAAAATTATTAAATCAGAAATGGCATCATAAAATATTGAAAAAACTCTATTAAGAATTATACAGTTATAAAAAGATTAAAAAAAACCAATATACCCTTATAGTTTTTACTTCTTAATTGTCCAGAATTTTTAATGAAGAAATAATCTATGCAATTAAATTTATAAAAAACGGAAAACTTTCAGGAAATGATGGAATTATTGTTAATATTTAAGCAGAAGTAAGAGAAAAAATATAAAAATTGCTGACAAAATTATATACCAAATATCTAAATGACAAAGATGTACCAATGGATTGAAATAATGCAGCAGTAGTATTGATATTGTGATAAAAAAAGATATAAATTAGAGATCTATTAATCTTTGATCATTTATGAAAAACTTGGAATTCTAACTAACCAAAGAATAAGCTACATTAAAAATGGCATGTGGACCACATTGAGTATTGAGATAAGTTATAAAAAGATCTAATTAATATAAGTTGCCATTATGCTTTGGGTGTGTAGATTATGAAAAGACATTTAATTCTATAAGCATTTCTACAATAATTAAAGATTTGTCTTATTCTGAAGAATATTTATCAAACTATAAGAATATTGATTAGATTTCTTAATGTTACTAACAAGTTTAATATGAGAAGAATATATGACAGCTTGATTATCTACAGTTTTTTACTGCAGTTTTCATAAAATAGCTTGTGGATTAAAATAGAAAACTAAGGAAATAAAACAATAAATGGGTATTATTTAAGTGATCCAAATTTAGCCAATGATATACATGATTTTGCAGATAATGCTTTAGTACTTCAAAAAATGTTATGTTGTAAAAGTTATCAGATGAACATAAAAAAAGTAGGACTAAAGTTGAATTCTAAAAAGACTAAAATAATGTTCAGTGGATTTTTGTAGAAGAAATTCAAAATGAATAATCATGAATTTAAAAAGTTATCAACTATTTATACTTTAGCAAGATTATTAATATAGCGTGAGGGAGCTAATGAATGATATTAATCATGAAATTAAACTTGAAAAAATGATTTTGTTAGAAATAACTTAATATTAAAAAGAAATATCCATATGTGTTTGAAAATGGGTTTTTAATAAATGTGTTTTAATTACATAAAAATATGAAATTTGGGTACTTAATAAAAGAGCAATACAAGACTTCAGATCATTCAATAGTATAGAAAAATATATATTAGAAGTAAAAAAGAGATCATAAACGAAATATATGGGTGAGTTAGTGGATAAAATGAAGCTGTATTGGCAATTGTGCTACAAGAGTTGATAATAAATGGATAGTTAAAATTTTGAACTAAAAAGAGACCACAAGTGAGACGTATGAATAAAATAAGGAAGTTTGCTAATGCGTTGTAAAAAAGATTAGTGAGAGATTGAAGAAAATGAATTAAACTCGGAGGGGGGTTTCTTCTGCAATTGATCAATAATTATTAAAATTGACGGTGTTAGATATTTGAAACATATAAAAGAGTCTAAATATAATGTAATTTTTTAATATTTTTATACACAACTCACATTTATAAAATAAAATTTGGATTATATTTTAATTTTTTAATAATTTGATACATTAAAGAATTTAGACCGTCAATGGAATTGTTTATTATATCAAAGAGAAAATTATTGCAAACGTCATTTTAAATTAAGTCTTTATTTTATAAAAAAATAAAATGAAACTGATTTTTTTTAATTTAATTATTTTTTTAATATTAATAGCTTCTTTTTACCAAAATATAAATGGTATCTATCAGCCTCAGATATACTGAATATTCTGCATTTTTAATTTAAATATTCTAATCACGTTTTCACATTGGCTATTTAAAAATAATGCTGCCTTCATTAAAAAATTAATGAAAAATAGATATATAAATAAAATCTGACAGGGAACAAAAAAAGATTTTGAAATATATATATATAGAATTTATTTTTGTGGGAAAATGCATAAAAGAAATATCTTATAAAGTCATTAATGAGTGATATTTTATGCCAACGTAGCTGATAATGACGCGTCAAATAATTTGAATCACTTAGCCAAATAAAGGAAATTTTAGCTATTCAAGTATACTTTATGAATATACATATATTGCTCTCATTGTTAAAAGCACTTAAGGATTTCAACAATATTATTAATAATACATTCTAATGTATCGTTAATTGGCTTCAATTTATCGTTTAACACAAACTTTTGTTAAATAATCACACATTTTCTATTTTACATTTTAACAAACTATTACATATATTTTTTAGAAATAATATATGCCTAATGCTAATATCTGTATGTGCGTTTTTATTTTGCTTTTTTTTTCCAGCTTGACTTTGGATATTTCCTTAGTAGTATTCATTAGAGAATTTAATGAAAGTGATATTATTCACGTTCTTGTGGAAATAACACTGCCTTTGGCTTTATCATGGACAAAGGTATCACTACTTTCAAATGTAAACATTAACCAAAAAAATTTTCGTTATTCAAAAGAATGCGACCAAACAATTGCATTAGCAAAAGCTGTTGAAATCTGTTACCATAACACGTCGCTACATTATACATTCATAGGACCTTCGTGTAGTATAGAATTACGTCTAGTGGGATATTTTTTGTCTGATTTAAATATTGTTGTTTTAACTGGTTCCGCATGGGCTTCAGAGTTTGAAAATAAAGCGATCTACAGAACTCTTACTAGACTCCGTTGTACAGTTACAGATAATAACACTTTCATATCACTTATTTTAAAATCTTTTGGGTGGAAAAATATTTCAGTAGTGAAAGATCAAAACTATCATTTCAGTATAGCTGCAGATGATTTTCTTAAAACTCAGCATAAAATATTTATGTTAAAAGATTTAATTCATTTTAAAGATTTAGATAATAAAAGACTTTTAAATGCTGGATGTTTTAGCAGCTCAGGTAAGATAGTTTACTTATTCAGTAATCTTTCCAAATTTGATGCATATATAGATCATTGCAAAGAAAAATACTTTTTCAATAGACCCAGTTTTAAAATAAATATACATACATATGTATATATTTATATAAAATATAGCATTTATATAAATATGACCTGTTTTTGGTTTGGATCATTTTCTCAGAAAGCTTTTTTAGCCAAGTTAATGGTTTCATTTTTTTGAAACCATTTATATATCTCAAATAAACTCATCTTCTTTTTATTGCGTATTTAAAATAATTGTTCTACACCGATTTTTTTTCTTTATCCGACTGTAATAAAATCTTTTGTTAATTCCAAAAATACTATTTTTATATTTTCCTAAACAACAACAAAATACAAAATCTACCTTTTATATTTTTGTTACTTATATAATTCTCTCCAAATTATATAAAATTAATTCTGATTTTGTCTTCCAACAATCTACATCCCAAAAGTAAAAGTTTAATACTCTCGTTTTTATCTTCTTTAATTAAATTCGACGTTTTATTTCATTTTTTGCTTTGCTATACAAAGTTTCTATTTTGCACTATATTATCATATTTCTGCCTATATTTTATATATTTTTGTCATTTCTACATAACATCAAATCATTGTTTTTATTGATATTTACTTTTTTATAATTCTACAACTTTTACTTTAACCAATGTATATATTTTCGATTCTGTCTTTTAATATTTATGTACTTGTAATATATTTTCTATATTATTATTTCCTTTTTATGAAAATACATATTAATTAAACTTCTCCAATTAACGTTGTCCAAAATTATGTAATTTGTGTGCTTTTATTTTACTTACTCTGTTTTTTTAATATATATATATATGTAACAAAATTAAAGATCGTTCAAAAGAAGTTACAATGTCTGAGTCCAAAATATATATATATAAGAATTATAAACAAATTATTAGCAAATTATTATAACTCAGGTATATGGAAATCACGTGAAGTGAGTACACTCGTAATTCAATAAAATATAACTCAGGTATACAGGCAGTAGATCTTATCCACTTTCATTTCTTGGTTTGATGTTAAGTGCATGTTTAAACAAATACTAAGTGAATATGGTCTAGCAGGGCGCCACTAGATTATCTGAATCTAGACATGGTTATATCTAATAACCTTTCACATGTACCAGGTTTGAATCCCTTTTTGGTACTTTATTTCTAATAAAAATGAGAGATTTTGCTTTTTGAGCCATATCACTATAAGCACTAATAGTTAGGTAAAAGTAAAACATCTATAAACCAAAGTGGAGTATATTAGACATAAATCATTTCTCAGATCTTAGCATAACAAATGTGTTTCAATATTTTTATAAGTTTACTAGCTCAGATTATATATAACTAATTTAGTATGGCAATTCACTCATCCTTGCATGAAATAGATGACAGGATGTGGTTATAATAATACTAAGAAATCACTAAATATTATAAAATCAATATTTATTTATGGCCTTTAAACATTTAAACAGCTCATTAATTAACACATTGATGATGATGATGATGATGATAATAATAACGATAATGACAAGGGTTTCAACTACAGCTCTAGGACTAAGCCTAAACATAAAACTAATTTTTATAAAGAAATTCATAATTATTGCTTAATTTTAGCATATTTACTTATATCTTAAATAACTAATATTCAACCATTGATGATGATGAATAATCACACTTAACCAAGACTACACTTAATGAAATATATACGCCTCGTTTAATAAAACAAACTAATATTTATTACTACATTTCTAACATATACATAAAAATTTCTAGATAAATATGAAAATTGACATGAATAATAATAATAATAATTGATTATATAACAATCCTCAGATTAATTTTAAGTTCTTCCCCCTTTCCCTTCAAATGTATTTTGTATTAAGTTGGACGTCACATTGACCATGATTTTCACTCCATGAGAAAAGTATTTTAAGAAAAAAAAAATATTATCTGCTCATTAGCACACATACTTTAAAAATCCAACATGTAAATAGAATGTAAAAAAAAAAATGTTAGTAAAATTGAAAGAGCAAGTTTTAGAAAAGAGTTTTAAATTATTTTCTCCCCCCTCTCTTCTACCTCTGAAACGCTATACTTAACTTGAAACAAAATAATCTAATATTCTAATACTACTCATTATTTCACATTCACTCGCAATTATACACATATAAAATATCATTATGTATGTGCGTGTTTTATCCCATGATAACAAAATATTATTTAAAACCAAAATAATAATATATTAGTTAAAACTAAAATCATAATACCATAAAAAAAATTGTTTTACACATTAATATTGTAAAATTAATAAACAAATAATTTTCATACATTCAAGATCATTTATGAAGCTCAAAGTTATTATTAGTAAGACATTCTTGTTTTTAATCGATCTGAATAGTCTTTAAAAGTTCTTTAAATAAAATGTACCACTTTATTGCTAAAATGTTTATTAAGACTGATATCATAAAGAAAATAGATATAAAAAGTCATATTACCGATCTTTTGTTTGTGGCGAATTTCCAAGGGTTCAAACTTGTCTTGTATAATGTCTATATTTCTGCAGCTACTATTTCCGTTTTATGTGGGAACAATCTCTTTCTTGAGGTGTATAACTATTTGATGATGATGACTCTATTGAGGTTATTTGCTTTAGTGGACAATTTGGAAATCATTATATTAAATTTTCTTCTCTTCCTGTCAAGCATGTGGATGAAATACAGCAGTTGTTTTCCCATTTGTAAATTTTCTTGAGTTTAAAATCAGTTGTGGTAACAATTAATTGGACTTGATGATTAATATTTATCAGTAGATTAATTCATCTTCTTTGAATGCAGGTGAATGCTTTCTTCCTTCTATTAAAAACATCTTATTTCTCTGGTCAGTTGAAAGGTGTAGAATATTATTTTAGACACAACATCTTTTCTTTCCTATGTGATGTGCAGCTTCCCCCAGATGGTCAGCAAATGGGACATACATATAATTTTTCTAGCCAGACATTTCTTATATTTTCAGCATTCAATTGGATAGTTTAATAATCTGAATCATAAACAATAATCCTAATAATAATTCAAGACAGCTTTTTATATCCAATTTTTAGCTAACTTAACCAATCAGAGATAGCATCACTTGCTATTTTTGGACAAATTTGTTTTAATTAGATCTCTAATTTATTTTCAACTAAATTATTTTTCAACTGAAAAGTTTAATCCTTTTTCCAGACACTTTTGTTTAAAAAAAAAATAGACTCAATCCTTATTTCCTTTCTTTTCTTTTTTTTTAACATCCAGGTAACATTTCAAATCTTTGAGCTTCCTTCTTTAGATCTTGAGATAAGACAATTTCAAAATTAGAGCTCTCACCCATTATAAGCTCCCAAAGTGAAACAATCATTTACAAAAAAAAGATTGCTACAAAGATCGATATCTGATTAAACAGATTTCCTCTTTTAACAAAAAAATTGTACAAAAAAAATAATTTGACAGATTTAATACTTCCTTTTCTTTCAATATTTAGTAAATGTAAATTTCTGTATGTAATGTACACACATCCTTCATTCTTTCAAATCATTCATAAACTAACCTTAAATAATATGATTGCTAGCTTAGTAATTATAACCCAATTATTTAATTAAGTCTGTAACTTTTAAATCCCAATTATAATTAAAGAAAAGCAAAATAAAAGTATAGAATAAGACATTAAAATTGATCAAGCACAAGTTAGTTTTAAAGAAAGTTAAAATGTTGAATATTTGAAATATAAAACAATTAAATAGCTTACACATACACTGCCTATACGTATGCATTATAACTTTGCTTTTTAACAGAAAAACTAAATATTAAATAGTTTAAATGTGTGTATTACCTTTCTATCAACACACAAACAAATAAAGCATATAATTGTTGACCCATTCTCTGTCTAAAGTGTTTAAGATTTTGATCTGGTAGGGTTTGAACTTGGATTCCCTACAGCTTCTTTTATGGTTATATAAAATTGTGATGATGATTTTTGGTTTACCTTTTCTACATGCACATTACTATAAATTTATCTAGTGACTAAATTGTAATGGCACAATATATATATATATATATATATATATATTAATATATATATATATATATATATATTGTGCGCTTCAATATATATATAAAACCAAGCCTCTTAATTTAAGTTTTACACATTTTCTAAATTCCAATCTAGTAGAAAAGCTACATACATATCTATTTCTGATAAAATACATTTTTTAGTGTTTGCAAACAATTTTTACAACAAAATTAATGTATATAATTTTAATGTGCAAATACGCGCACAACAACCGAGCTTCATCAGGATTAAATAACTATATATTATAAAGTCAAAATAATTATAATATCTAAAGAATAATGCCCAAGCGCTTTCAAGAGAACTTAGCTCTCATAATCATGGGCAACAAAGAATAAGCATAGCGTGTTGGTATATGCTAAAATATGCTGATATATGTAAATTAGTTGAAAATAAATGCGTCAGCTCTAAATGATCCATTTCTTAGAGATTTTGTAACACGCATCTTTCCTATTCATAGCCTTATCATCAATAGCAATAAAACATGCTTCTTTAACTTTTCTCTTAATATCATTTCTCTCCCTGCAAACTATTCTTGCATTTTTAGGTTCACATGCATGACCAGCTGATTTCTGATGTATTGCAAATATTGAGTTGCAATTTGGGTCTACTTGGGCCTTATTGTAAGAATATCTGTGCTGGGATAGTCTTGTAGAAAGAGTTGCTTTCGTTTCCCCATAGTATGATGCCATGCAGTTATTTTCTGGACATGAAATATTATATACGGCTTGAGAGGTGTTGTTGGGTGTTATAATGTCTTTGGTGTTATTAATAATTCTATTTGTATTAGGGGGTGTATGAAAGCTTAGTTGAAATTCTTTATTAAACACTGAGTAAAACTTTCTATGGGTAGTTGCAATATATGGTAACAAAATTCTATTTTTCTGCTGCTTAATAACATTGCTGTTTAATTTACTGTAAAATTGTCTAATCTTCCTATCAATTGTGTAATGCTTGAAGCCGAAATCTAATAAATCGTTTCTATATAAGATTAAGTTTGCTCTTTTGTCCGATTCAAATCTGCAAAGTTGCTCATTCCTATGCAAGAAAGATGCTAAACCAGCTAATTTATGAATAGAAGGCGTGTTTGAAGTAGGTTGAATATTGCCTCTTTTTTCTATTGGTTTTATAATCATTGTATAATTTAGTCTTTGATCTTCTCTTTGCACATACATATCCAAGTATTTAGTTTTCCCTTCACGATCTTCCATTTCTGTGTTTAGCTTCAGCTGCGTACTGTCTTGTATGTCCTGTTTAATTTTATCTATAATTTCTTCAGTAGCAGCGATGAAAAGGTCGTCAACGTATCTTGTGTATACAATTAACTTAAGTGTTTGTTCGTATTTAGGAATAATACTTTTTTCAAAATAATTAAGTACCATACTTGAGATGATACCGCTCATGGGTAATCCCATCGGCCATCCATCATTCATTTGGTAACATTGATTATTGAATGTTGCCACAATGTTGTTGTTAAGCCATTTTAAGAAATCAATTATGAAAGCTATCTTTTTTTGATCCACGTCGTTGTTCATAAGCTCTTCTTTTACTATATCAATGGACCTATTTCTATTAATTGATCCGTATAACTCAGTGACATCAAGCACTGCAATTTTAGTTTCTGGGTTTAGAATTTTGTCCTTAATTCTGGCTACAAATTCAAATGAAGATTTGATAGTATATCTTCCAAATCCAATACTGTCAATCAGCCAACGATTTATTAATTTAGCTGTGCTAAAATAATGTGCACCCCCAAAATCCAGCATTAAGCGTAAAGGAACATTGGGTTTGTGCATTTTTGCATTTGCAAAAATCCATGGTAGAATAGTGGCAGAAGGATATAGTTTATAATACTCCGTTTTTGATATAGCTTTGTTACAATGTGTCTTGAGAATAGAGGCAATAAATTTGTCCCTGTTCAAGTTATTATTGAAACTAGCTATTCTTTTGAATTGCAGTTTTTCAATTTGCTGGTTAACTTTGAAGTTAAAATTTTCTCTACTCATAAGCACAAATCTCTGGCCCTTATCTTCCTTCATGCAGACTATTCGTTCAGTATCTAAAAATTTCTTAGTGTGCGCTAATTTTGTATTCCAGTTATTTGTATTAATCTTGAGTGTATTCTGGTGTATGGTCTTGGCAATCTGCGTTACGTACATATCTTTATTTGGGTTGTTATTCAAGCCCGCTTCAATATCAGCTATTAATTTAAACTTTGGGAAACTCCAATTGCTACCAACGAATCTAGGGCCTTTGTTCAGTACCTCTATTATTTCCTCGTTTGGTGTTTTATCTGTAAGATTAACAAAAACATTGTTTTTCTTTTCTACAATTTGGATATTTTGCTTATTAGCTAAAAACGAGGAAATAATAGAGGTACTGAACAAAGGCCCTAGATTCGTTGGTAGCAATTGGAGTTTTCCGAAGTTTGAATTAATAGCTGATATTGAAGCGGGTTTGAATAACAACCCAAATAAAGATATGTACGTAACGCAGATTGCCAAGACCATACACCAGAATACACTCAAGATTAATACAAATAACTGGAATACAAAATTAGCGCACACTAAGAAATTTTTAGATACTGAACGAATAGTCTGCATGAAGGAAGATAAGGGCCAGAAATTTGTGCTTATGAGTAGAGAAAATTTTAACTTCAAAGTTAACCAGCAAATTGAAAAACTGCAATTCAAAAGAATAGCTAGTTTCAATAATAACTTGAACAGGGACAAATTTATTGCCTCTATTCTCAAGACACATTGTAACAAAGCTATATCAAAAACGGAGTATTATAAACTATATCTTTCTGCCATTATTTTACCACGGATTTTTGCAAATGCAAAAATGCACAAACCCAATGTTCCTTTACGCTTAATGCTGGATTTTGGGGGTGCACATTATTTTAGCACAGCTAAATTAATAAATCGTTGGCTGATTGACAGTATTGGATTTGGAAGATATACTATCAAATCTTCATTTGAATTTGTAGCCAGAATTAAGGACAAAATTCTAAACCCAGAAACTAAAATTGCAGTGCTTGATGTCACTGAGTTATACGGATCAATTAATAGAAATAGGTCCATTGATATAGTAAAAGAAGAGCTTATGAACAACGACGTGGATCAAAAAAAGATAGCTTTCATAATTGATTTCTTAAAATGGCTTAACAACAACATTGTGGCAACATTCAATAATCAATATTACCAAATGAACGATGGATGGCCGATGGGATTACCCATGAGCGGTATCATCTCAAGTGTGGTACTTAATTATTTTGAAAAAAGTATTATTCCTAAATACGAACAAACACTTAAGTTAATTGTATACACAAGATACGTTGACGACCTTTTCATCGCTGCTACTAAAGAAATTATAGATAAAATTAAACAGGACATACAAGACAGTATGCAGCTGAAGCTAAACACAGAAATGAAAGATCGTGAAGGGAAAACTAAATACTTGGATATGTATGTGCAAAGAGAAGATCAAAGACTAAATTATACAATGATTATAAAACTAATAGAAAAAAGAGGCAATATTCAACCTACTTCAAACACACCTTCTATTCATAAATTAGCTGGGTTAGCGTCTTTCTTGCATAGGAATGAGCAACTTTGCAGATTTGAATCGGACAAAAGAGCAAACTTAATCTTATATAGAAACGATTTATTAGATTTCGGCTTCAAGCATTACACAATTGATAGGAAGATTAGACAATTTTACAGTAAATTAAACAGCAATGTTATTAAGCAGCAGAAAAATAGAATTTTGTTACCATATATTGCAACTACCCATAGAAAGTTTTACTCAGTGTTTAATAAAGAATTTCAACTAAGCTTTCATACACCCCCTAATACAAATAGAATTATTAATAACACCAAAGACATTATAACACCCAACAACACCTCTCAGGCCGTATATAATATTTCATGTCCAGAAAATAACTGCATGGCATCATACTATGGGGAAACGAAAGCAACTCTTTCTACAAGACTATCCCAGCACAGATATTCTTACAATAAGGCCCAAGTAGACCCAAATTGCAACTCAATATTTGCAATACATCAGAAATCAGCTGGTCATGCATGTGAACCTAAAAATGCAAGAATAGTTTGCAGGGAGAGAAATGACATTAAGAGAAAAGTTAAAGAAGCATGTTTTATTGCTATTGATGATAAGGCTATGAATA
Source organism: Epiperipatus broadwayi (assembly GCA_028023455.1). Classification (NCBI taxonomy): domain Eukaryota; kingdom Metazoa; phylum Onychophora; class Udeonychophora; order Euonychophora; family Peripatidae; genus Epiperipatus; species Epiperipatus broadwayi. Next base: position 446,802 of record JAQFVV010000464.1, read on the forward strand.
GGAAAGATGCGTGTTACAAAATCTCTAAGAAATGGATCATTTAGAGCTGACGCATTTATTTTCAACTAATTTACATATATCAGCATATTTTAGCATATACCAACATGCTATGCTTATTCTTTATTGCCCATGATTATGAGAGCTAAGTTCTCTTGAAAGCGCTCGGGCATTATTCTTTAGATATTATAATTATTTTGACTTTATAATATATAGTTATTTAATCCTGATGAAGCTCGGTTGTTGTGCACGTATTTGCGCATTAAAATTATATACATGTATAGTAAGCACCTGAGTTTAATAATTTCTTTTTAACAAAATTAATGTAAAATTTAAATTTTATAAGTAACATTTTTTCTAACAATGTCTACTAACACCCAATTTTTTGTAATAATGCCAGGTTATTCATCAGGTAAGAAAGGTGTTTTTTATATTACAAATATAATGCCATTAATCTAAGATAGCGGACATTAGTTTCAAGCTTATTTAAATGATTCTTTGTGATTGATTTTGATAATTCAGGGTTATACATATACATGGACATATGATTATGGTGCTTGGCACTAAAAGCACCCTCAGTCAGACAAAGCAGTAAAAAAAAAAATCCCACTTCACCAAGTATAAGCTAAAGATCGGAGAAGATGGATTAAACTTGGAGAGATCTTTATCCTGCAGTGGATTGATAATGGTTGATGATATTTATATATATATATATATATATATATATATATATATATATATATATATATATATATATATATATATATATATATATATATATATATATATATATATATAGAGAGAGAGAGAGAGAGAGAGAGAGAGAGAGAGAGAGATAGAGAGAGGAATGCATTAAAAAGTGAAAAAAATATTTTCAGTTAGTTTTCAAAAATTATAAAATTATCAAACCTGGAAAAACAATATGTAAGTAACACAAACAAGAAATAATATAATTAAATCATATAGTAAGCATTACTAAAAGAATATGTATATATATATATATATATATATATATATATATATAGTAACCTTATATTTTGGTACAAAATATAAATGGCTTGGTAGAACTAATAAAAATTTCTTTATCTTCTTCCAGATGACTTGATTTTCATGGCTAGCATTTAGTATGCTTGTCCCTTGTATTCAAATTTATTTAAGTGAGATTATATAATTCCATTTTTCTTTCTTTATTATTGTATAATTTTTATTTTATTTTTCTTCTCTTTCTTCATATATTAGTTTTACTCTGTTTCCAATCACTAAGTCAAATAAATTGTGCTTAACCTAAAGGTGAAAATGAACATCACATCACATCAAATATAGTGAGATAAATAAAAACATAATAATTATTATTTGTTTTCTCTTTAAATAATCCTAAAAATTATTTTGGTTTAATTGGAGGATTTATTTAATTTATTTTAAATTAATTTCTTTCTTTCTTTTCATTTTCATTTTTTAAAACATATATGTATATGAGAAGAAATTTAATTGGCTAAGAAAAAATTAAAACTGCCAGAGAGATTTTTTTAGAAATGCTATAATGACAGCAAATGTATAATAAAAATGAAAAATTTATCTTTATTTTCCTTTACTGTTAAACATATAATGAAAATGAAAACTCTTTTTTTTTTTTAAAAAAAAAAAAAGAGAGAGAATGTAAAGATAAAGAAGGAAGTTAAATTAAAACTTCTGTTATATAATTTAAGTTGCAATATTGTCAAGGTCAAATGTGAATAACAAAATGCACAGCTAAATCCTAACAAATCTGTTTAAGTTCACCAACTGTAAATCTAGCTGTTGATAATCTTCTGTAAGGTCTATTACTGAAATGTACAGAAATTATTGTTAACCATAACAACAGGAATAGAAGCTCTAAGAGGTCAGTCTATTTGAAACTTTTTTATTCTTTATAGACTATGCTTAGCCTTGAATAAAGTTTATCTTCATAAATTTGACCCCATGATATTGTTGTGAAAGTGCAAAATGAAATACTGTATTTAACTTTGGATAAATTTGCTTTCATGAACTTTAATACATGGGAATGTTATATATATATATATAGAGCATATATATATATATATATATATATATATATATATATATATATATATATGCGTGCGTGGATGTGTGGAATAGGATGCAATATTTAACTTGGAATATAATGTTTTATTTTCATGACTTCAACACTTTTAGTATTATACCTGTGCAGAATGTACTGCAGTATTTGACCTTTTGGGTGCTATTGTCCAGACAATGAAGAATTAATTATGGTATCCCTCTGAACCTATATTACAAATGACAGTGTGAGTTATCTTCTTGAAATTACAATAGTGTTCAAAGAAATAACAGCATGACCACATATTGAAATTTATTTTAAATTTCAGTAGATACACCAAAATAAAGAGCATACTAATAGCTCTAACAAGTTTTATTGATAAATGGCACAAAAGAAAGCATTTAAAAGCTCTATCTAGAAATTATCCCCAGTCCTAGACCTGTTTCAAGCTATTGGATTTTCTCAGTGAAGCTAGAATATTTTAGACCTTAAATCCAAATTTTCAACACAAAGCCAGCACTTATCTGATATTTAACTTTTAAGTAGAAAATCTGAAAATTTCAGACACCTATATGTATTCAAATCCAGCTATCTAACTTAAATAGCTATATGAGGTTGAGAAATCTTCATCCACACCATACTTTAATAGCCTTAGCAATATAACATTGCCTAAGACTTAAAAGCAAAACTATAATAGTAAATAAAATAAAGTCATACATCACTTGACTTAAATTGATAAGCTTGTAATTATAAACTAAAACACAAAAACAAAGAATAAGATACATTACACCAGGAATAGTCTTTCAATCAAAAATTTGCTTTGTAACATTTCATAAATTTAAATAATAATAAAAACATTTTTGATAAAAAAAAATATGAGTAGTGTTTTTGTAAGAAGGTATATATAGGTCAGACTAGTTTGAGCTTAAATGAAAGAATAAAGGTACATAAAAATAGGATTAGAAATAAATATCTTAGTTCTGCTTTATATTATCCCTGAAAAAGATACAGGCCACATTATTAATTTTGATGAAGCTAAGGTTGTCTTCTTTGAGAAAAATGAAATTAAAAGAAGAATCAAAGAATATTTATTATTAAAAATGTATGATTTTGAGCAATTAACTTATTTAAAAGTTCTTTTAATATTAAGGGTGTACTGGGAAAGAAGTGGAATTGTGGATAATGTTTAGATTAAATATGCTATTTTGTAGTTCTTTACACCTGAGAAGTCTGTTTGTAGCAGTGAAACAATTGGTAGTGTATTAAAGTTTATTTTTTTGGTTAGTCTGTTTCAATTGTGAATTTGGGGTAATTTTGATTATTTATTGATTAGTTTAGTTTTATGCTTTTAATGTTTATATATATATATATATATATATATATATAAATATATATAAAACATATATATATATATAAATAAAGTTTGATATCTGTATTCGTTTCACAATATATGTAATATACAAATCAATATATATATCAAAATACAGTACAATTTATATAAATTATATTCTTTTAGAAGTACTTTCGACTATACACTTTGTAGTCTTTATCAACTATATAACGTTGAAAAATCAAAATGAGACAACCCTTAACAATACCCATAGTTCAATTCAGATTTCCCACAATTCTGTTATCTTAACATTTGATGACTGGCGATTCATTAACATTTGATGATTTCTTGAAATCAACATAGCCTCTTTTATTTTACGTTTATTATAAAAATGCAATTGCTAATATTATTAAAGGATTTAAAAGAAATCAACACTATAATAAAATTAAAAATAAAAATATCAAAATGAAATGGATTTCAATGCCATTTATATCAGATGAGCAGGTCAAGTTTATTAGGAAAATTTATAATGGTTTGTGTCATATTGCTTTTTTCTCTACAAATAACATAAATAGATTGCTTAATAATTCTAAAATTCAAAATTCAAAGTTTAATCAAAATTCTATTATATATAGATTGGTATGTGGATGTGGCATACAATACATTGGTGAATCTAAGTGTACATTTGAGAAGAGAATAAAAGAACATATGCTTTTATATAATAGAATTCAAAAAGAGAATCAATATGGAACAGATGTAAATAAACCTTCATCATCTGTTATATTTGATCATAATAAATCTTGTCAATATGGATTTAAATTTGATTATAAAAATATGAAAATTATTCAAATTGAACGTTGTCATAATAAACGTAAAATAAAAGAGGCTATGTTGATTTCAAGAAATCGTCAAATGTTAATGAATCGCCAGTCATCAAATGTTAAGATAACAGAATTGTGGGAAATCTGAATTGAACTATGGGTATTGTTAAGGGTTGTCTTGTTTTGATTATTCAATGTTATATAGTTGATAAAGACTACAAATTGTATAGTCGAAAGTACTTCTAAAAGAATATAATTTATATAAATTGTACTGTATTTTGATATACACACACACATATATATATATATATATAAAAATCAATATCTGTATTCCAATTATAATGAAACAATACAATAATTAATACAGTAAACAAAATTTAAAAAAAAATATCAACTATAATTTAAATAGAAATACTTTCAACAATCTAAGTTGTTGTTATCAAGTATATTTAAATTCTATTACAAAAAATACTGTTATAAATGTATACAAAAACAATTATGTCATAAATCAATTGTGCCATAATTCATTAATTTTTATATTAGCAGCTTGTCTATTTATTAAATGCTGCTTTCCATATTTTATTAACATAGTTTCCCTAATTTTATATTTATCATTATTTCTTTCAATACATATAATTTTTACTTTATTAAAATCAAAATCAAAACCATACTTACATGTAACATTATGATCAAAAAATACAGAGGGTGATACACCATCATTTTTAACATTTGTTTTTTCTTCATTTTTGAACTTGTTTATACAACAATAAATGCCCCTTTGATCTCTTATCTAAATGTACACTGAGATTCACCTATATATGCTTTTCCACAAACACAAATCCATTTATATATCCCACAATTTTGATTTAAAATAATACACATATTTTTTTAATTATTTATCAATCTATTTAAATTCGGATTAGTATAAAATGCAACTTTACATATATTTTTATAAATCTGTTTTATAAATATCATTTGTTCATGATATTGATATCTAAGAATATTTTGTTTTATCGATAACTTTAGCACTTAAAATCTTATAATTTTCATTAAAATTACTAACAATATTATAAATCAATTTATGATTATATCCAATATTTAATAAATCTATGGTAAATATATTATATTACTTATTTTATTAGAATTATATTTACATAATTTATTATTTCTAAATAAAAATGATTTTAAACAAAACAATTTATTAATATTACATTATTGTATGTTAATAAAAGATGTTGAAAAAAGAGGATATATTCCATGAGATTCAAATGTGCCAATAATACATAAATTGTCTAGTTTAAAATCATTTTTATTTTGAAATGATAAATTGTGTAAATATAATTCTGGTAAAATAAGTAATATAAATATATTTACTATGGATTTATTAAGTATTAGATATAATTATAAATTGATTTATAATATTGTTAGTAATTTTAATAAAAAATATAAGATTTTAAGTGCTAAAGATATTGATTAAGCAAAATATTATAGGATATCAATACCATTTATTTGCAATGAACAAGTAAAATTTATAAAACAAATTTATAAAAATATATGTAAAGTTGCATTTTATAGTACTCTGAATTTAAATAGAATGATAAATCATTCAAAAAATAAATGTAGTATTTTAAATCAAAGTTGTGTGATATATAAATGGATTTGTGTTTGTGGAAAAGCATATATTGGTGAATCTCGGTGTACATTGAAGAAGAGATCAAATGACCATTTATTTCTATATAAATGAATACAAAAATCAAAAGAAGTGAATGTTAAAAATGATGATGTATCACCTTCTGTATGTTTTGATCATAATGTTACATGTAAGTATGGTTTTGATTTTAATAAAGTTAAAATTATATGTATTGGAAGAAATAATAATAAATGTAAAATTAGGGAAGCTAAATTAATAAAATATGGAAAGCAGCATTTAGTAAATAGACAAGCTGCTATTATAAAAAATAATGAATTATGGGAAAATTGATTTATGATGTAATCATTTTCGTATACATTTATAATGGTTTTTTTGTAATAGAATTTGAATATAGTTGATAAGGACAACTTATATTGTTGAAAGTACTTCTATTAAATTATAATTGATATTTTTAAAAAAAAAAATGTTTACTGTATTAATTATTGTATTGTTTCATGGAATTATATATATATATATATATATATATATATATATATATATATATATATATATATATATATATATATATATATATATATATATATATTATAAATAATATCATGTATATGTAAATAAAGGGAATAAACCACCTTTTTTATCTTTGAATTAAATGCACTTTACCTGTTTTAACAAAAGAAGAAGAATAGGATGCAGCTACCTTTTCTTGGAGCTTTGATGTTTATAAGCATGCCTTGATCAACACTGTTGGCAATTCAAAATGAAATTAATTTATCAGCTAGATGGAATATGGCACTTAAGTGTTATTAAACTCATAATCAATTATACAACTCTGGATACAGAATCTCACTTTTAACACATTGATTGTAATAATTAAATAAGATTTAATATGTAAACTTTAAATTAAACATAGTCTAATGTAAATGCACTCTCAAAGATATATCACATTTTGATTAAAAAGAGGTAATTATGTTTAGGTTTGAAGATAAACATAACTTCTTAAATAATATAAAGGTTAATTATTTAATAGAATTTTCAAATCTATAAATTAGTAAAATTTGAAAGTGCTAAAGAATTTCTTGAATTATTTGCAAAAAGTACATATTATTAAATATTTGTTTTACTTTGGACACTTTTATGGTTCTAATTCACTCATTTTTTAAATATATATTTTTAGTTCAATTTTCAATAAAAAAATATTCTCAATCAAATCTTTTTGTTTTTCTTACATTTCATTAAAAGTGTAAGTTAAAAATGAAAATCTTAAAAATAAAATATCAACTTTGAAAATAAAAAATATCAATAATGTCAAGTGAAACAATGTTTAGTAGATATCAATCTAAAAAATCTAGTTTAATTTTTTAAAACAAAACTTAATTAAAATCATTACAATTTTGATCAATTTTACAAAAAAATATATGTTTTTAAAATAAAAATGCTTTTAAAATATTAAAAATCTACTCTTTTTTATTGCATTGCCAAATGTATACCATATATACTAAATTGTCCATTCACTTTACTACTGTTATACAATGCTTTATTTACCATCCTTTTTTACAGTTTCGATTGCCCCAGCACTCTTCTTCAGAGCTTTGTATCTTCTAGCCTCAACTCTAAATTCAAATTTGAAAAAAAAAATTTTTTTTTTTCAAAAACATTGAGTAGATGAAAAAAGATGTATTGGCAAACATACAAACTCAAATACACCAATCAAACCATTTTTACAGAATGATCTAAGGTTAAACAATAAACAATTCATAGCAAAATCGAAAAATTGTTTCTTAGAACCAAAATACATTGACTTTCTGCTAAAGATCAACCTCTCCTTCCTGCCAACAAATCATTTTCTGGTGTGAAAAAGAGGGTTTAGCAAGATCAGCCCTCAATGCCAACTATGTGCCACAACAGATGAGACAATTCATCACCTCCTGCATTTCTGCCCTTTTCTCAAGCCGATCAGATCCTTTATCAATGAAAGCATGTCACTTGATATTAGAGAAGTTTTAGTCATTCAAAAGGCTATAAAGAGTGGCATATTCTCAAAAATCAGAATTGCCATTTTTCTAATCTTTGCAATCTGGCTATCAAGATGCAAGTGCATATTTGAAAATGCTAATCATGGTGCCTGCAACATCTATATCAAATTACTCAAGCGGCTCAGGAACAGAGATTGATTGCTGGCTCCAGACTGGCTCAGAGGAGTGAAGGAGAGCAATGGTCTCCAGTCTCGAACTGCAGCAAGATCTACAGAGTGACTGCCTTGCAACAGTCTAAAAAGAATATAGCTTTGTACAGATAAACATATTCAATTGTATCTAATACATTTTAATTTATTTTAATAAAAAAAATTAGTTTCAGGAAAAAAAGTTTTTACAATCACGTGATTTTAAAAAATATTTTGGCTGATTACAGTATTAATGTAATATTTATGCAAAAACCATACTAAATTTTACAAATGTATTGTATAATAATGACTAAAGTAATGAAACATAACAATATATTGTTAAATTATCAAAATGATAAAAAGTCTATAATTACTTAAAGAAAAATAATAAAATAAATTAATATAGCAACTGTGAAAAAAAATGTTTATAAAAACCAGCATAATTAAGTAAGTGGACTGAAATTTGAAGTTTGAAAAAGCAATTCTTAACTATAAAAGAAATATAAAAGTACTTGGTTCAGTTTATTAATCATTATCCAATTTAGTCATTATATACATTCTATATATTCTAGTCAGTTCTTATAAGTAAAAGAGAATTATGCAGCAGAAAGCAACTCCAATCTATGGAGACTAGGAGATTGACAGTGTTACTGCTGATTATAACCCAGGGTATAACTCATAACCAAATAAATCCTGACAATCAAATTCTATGAAAATAAAGAAATAAGCTAGAAATGAGAAAGTATTTTAAAATATTACTAATCCTAATCTATGATAGCTAATTATTTCACTGTTGTAATTCCTATTTATCAACTGAGAACCATTAGAGATTTTCTGTTTATCACTTTTATGCTATGTTGTTCCATGAAGATGGAATGATACTATACCTGATCAATTATTTACCAAAATATAATTAGAAAGCCTAAGGTAATAATTTATTTATTGAACAATCTGCTTGGAGTAAAAAGATTATACTTACAAAGTCCTGTGGATATTCTTTTCAAGAATTGAAATCATGTTTTAGATTGATGTGGAATATTTTAACTCATATCATATGACCACCATTTCTTCTGCTTACACAATTTGTTAAAACAGTAACTACCCTCTCCTTACAGTAGTGACATTCAGTGTAAGCCATTCCAATCAATGAATGTTAGAAGATTTGTATATAGAAATTCTTACCTAGTGTCTTCTTATCCAATATTCCCAAACTATTTTTTAGCTTGTAGCTTTCATAAGTGAGAAGTCTTGGATCTGAGACCATTGTAACTAGATCTTTGGATTTAATGCAACCATCCAGAATCCACCTTTAACCATTTTAGTTAACTATGGAGCTATGAATTCAAAATGAAAACACAATAATGTTTTCAATACAACCTAATTCATTTATATAGCTATACAAATCTGCATTCAGTTTATTATCTATATATTTTGATGTATTTGGTTTTTTAATAACCAGTCACCAATATCCTTTGATCAGGATTGGTATTAAGCCACTAAAACCTCACACAAACACCTTTCTTTTATTTACATAATCTGTTAAAACAGTTGCAAATCTTTTCATACAGTAATGCCACCCAATGACATTTTAACTCATGACAGGAAGACAGTATCTAAAATAATAGAGGGCAGCTTTTATGATACTTTATATATATATATATATATATATAAATTTTTTAAAATTAATATATATATATATATATATATATATATTAATTTTTTAACAAAAGCCCATGTTAATATTCTGGTAAGAACATTATTTACTCAGTCTAAAATAATCTAGTTTGTATTATTTATTTAGGTATTCTAATCATCTAATTGTTATATGTACATTTTTACAGAGGTTCAAAATTTATATATATAATGAAATATATGTTTCTTTAAAAAATAAGCAGTTGCTAACATTTTAAGATTATTACACTCAGTAATTACTACAAATAGCATCAACCAAACTTTTTTCCCTATTATTATTATATTTAAACAATGAAAAAAATCTAATGAAAGTAATTAAAGTAGTATTTTCTTTGTTTTCCCTGGTATTAATTTGAGTTTTATTCAATATTTGATTTTTAGTGTTAAATCTTTATTCTATATTAGACTTCAGTAAATTGAATTTGATTTGTTAGAAATATACATTTACAAATTAAAAATATCCTAAAAAAATCATATTTGAACTTGCAAATATAGACAAAAATAATAATTTGTTTTTTATTGGGTAATCACTGCAAAGCTGGTAGAAAAAAAATTAATAAAATCATTGTTAATTGAATTTTATTTATAAATCATAGAACTATGAAAGTGTATTCTAAAATGTAAAATTGCATTTATAATTATTAAAGTATAAAAGTTGCATATGATGGTGTTTGACAAAGCATTATCAATTATAATTTTCTTTATATCATTCTTAAAGATAAAAGTAATCTTAAAAATATTCTTTTTTAAATAATTACTACACAAATATTTTGTAAAAATAATCATACAATATACTGTAATAGAAACTTGGTTCAAACCCTGTTACAAAAGGAATGAGAATGTAGTTGTATATAATTTTTATTTATTTATTAGTATTAGATAATTATTTATAAAAGTCGCACATACCAAGTGCATGTGTATTTGCTGGAATGGGGGTGTGGGTATATATTATGAGTGGCATATGTATATGTAGGTAGATATTATTGTTGAGAACAGGAAAGTAGAAATTTAGAAGACTTTAAAGCAGGTAAAAGAAAAGTTTTTTTTTGTGAGTATAAATTTCCTGAACGAATTGGCAAAATGGATCGCATTGTTCAATAGAAAGAAAGAAAAATAAAGAAAGCAAATCCAACTGCTTGAATGGATATATATTTTTTTTGTGTGTGTTTGTTTTAATTAAATGGATTTTTCAGAAATAATTTTGATTAGGAAAAATGAACATGGAATGTCATTAGTTATTGAACTAATTTTCGATCTCATTTGTTTGGCTAAAGTTGGTAAAAGGATTTGTAATTAAAAGTTCAGGAATTTAAAAAGAAAAAGAGAGATAAGTAAAAGTCAAGATCGCTAAGTGTTTTTCCTTTTGTTTAACATTTTTGTAAGAAAAATCTATTTTTGAAAGAAAGGAATACTAGCAATCAGGTAGGAGGCAACTGGGATTGATTAATTAATTTGAAAAAAAAAATGGACAGTTGAGCTCTGCTAGTCTTATGTGTAAGATATTCTAGATTTTTGAAGAAAATTTATTAGCTGAAAAAAAGAAAGTTGGAGAAGCAAATTGTGAGAACTAAACTACATATATGAGTGACCTCATGGATCGCATGGGGGTAGAATCACCATCGTGCTTGGTCGGTGTACAGATCCAGCCATTTTAATATGCCACGTTAATATATTCTACAATCAACATCTCCAACTGCCCTACATAACTAAAGCTATTTGAATCCAGTGTAGATCATATGCCATTCCAGAATTAAGCTGAAAGAATAAAGAACAGAAGATTGAATACGCCACTTTAGAGGGACTAAAGGAATGAAATGTTAAGTGGAAGCAATGGATGCCATATTTGCGTCACTGTAAAAATTCACCCTCGGAAAGAATAACTGTAGAAAATTTGGTTTGATAAAAGTAAAGGTTTGAATTCAGCTAAATTATAAATTTAAAAATGTAAACAGTACTCAGAAGAGGGGTAAATTGTTTCAATGGATGCTCAACAATGAGGCTTTTGAAGAACGGATATCGATAGGTTAAATGCGGCTGAAGGATATAGAGGGCGCATAAATCAAAGGGAGAAAAAAATTTTTTTTAAAAAAAAGAGAGGAAATATAGTTTTTTTTTTTTAAGTGTAAAAATGAATGCTGTTTAGATAATTATTTTTTTTCTGGGAAGAAAAAAATAATAATGGAATTTAATGGTAAATAGACAAATAGGGCAAAAACAAAAAGGGAAAAAATAAATACAATGTGGAGAAATGGTTGGGGGCTGGGATATTGAACCTGGCACATATTGTTAGTCTCACTAGAAAGTAATATAAAGTAAAATAGTTATGATAATAACAAGATTACAAGAGATAGAGGGAATGGAAATGAAGGTATTTGGGGGACAGAAGGAAGAGAGCCCGAGGAAACATATAAATAGTTTACAAAAATATTTTTGGAGATATGGGATACCAGAGGAATGCAAAATAACCTTAGCACAGGCCCACCTTCAAGGATATGCAAAAATGTGGTGGGATTCTATGCTCCATCATCCCCAAACATACCAAGAGTAAGAAATGGCTCTGAAGAAGGCGTTTTGGAATGAGGAACAACAGCAGAAGAACCTCAAAATGCGAATCATCTATGAGAAGTTTTCGGAAAAAGGGAAGGAAAATTACATACAGTTTTTCAGATGACAGGTGGCCATACTGAAGACATTAGAGTGTGGTAAACTATCTGAAAATCAGATAGTAAAAATTGTGTGTCGAAATTTGCCAGTAGAAATAAGATGCAGAATGGGAATTAAAAGGATTAGGTTAGCTAAAGAAATTGACAAAATATTAAGTCAAATTGAGGTAGGTGAGCAGATGAGGGAGATCGAAGACAGAAGATTTGGGGATAAATGCCAAACTGATATGACAGAGGAAGAAGGAATTGCACACTTGGAAACAAAGAAACATATTGGGAATTTGGTGTGCTCATGGGAAGATAGGGTTCCTCAATATGCCCAACAGGAATGCTCAAAGATTCATATGGAAATCAATCAAATAGAAATAGAAACCCTCATCGATTCCGGAAGTCAAATTTCTGTTATGTCAGAAACACTATATCACAAACTGATAAAGAAACAACCTGGAATATGGACCCTTCCACTGAAGGCTACACAGGTGATGATGACAAACAATAAAAGTGCCAAAGTAGGACCTAGGCAGATATGGGTAGACCTACAGATAAATAGGAAAATTATCACTCATGTATTCCTTATTATGAAGGACCTGATACACGAGGCCATATTAGGATCTGATTTCTTACACAAATATAAATGTGTCCTAGATTATGAGAGAGGAAGAGTTACATGCGAAGAAAAAAATAATTAAATTTCTAGTGCCCGACTTATACCATTCAATTGGGGTCATGAAAGTTAAGGAAGACCCAATGGATGGAGTGATAGCTGAGAAAATTAAGCAGGAAAATATGACCAAGGGGGAAGAAGAGCATGCACTGCAGAAAATATTGGAAGAATATGGCCACATATTTTCAGATATACTGAGTGTAATTCAAGGGTTCGAGCAGAGAATTAAAATAAATCAAGATCAACCATTCCAGTCTATGTCATACCCGGTTCCACATCAATATCGGGATAACATGAACAAATCAATCAAATAATGGAATGGGGAATTATTTCAAAGTGTTCCTCCCCATATTGCAATCCGCTGGTGATTGTTAAGAAAAAAGAGTTATGTTTGGACGCAAGATAATTGAACCGAATAACTATCCCAGATTGTACCATTCCTCCTCCCATGCAAGAGCTGTTGGGAAGATTTAAGGGAAAGAAAATATTTTCAACATTCGATCTGATGGCCAGTTACTGGCAGATCCAACTCCATCCTGATGACCGGAAATATACCTCTTTTAGATATGATGGTTATTCATATCAATTTAACTGTATGCCATTTGGCCTAATAAACAGTGGTGCAGGGTTGCTGAGATGTTTGGACCAAGTGTTGTCAGAGGAAGTAAAACAATTGGTCACTATGTATGTAGACGATGTATTGGTGGCATCGGCAACCATCGAAGAACATTTTAGGGATTTAGAGATATTTCTCAAAGAGTGCTTAAAGAAAGGAATCAAGGTTAATTTTTAAAAAAGCATATTATGTAAAGATGAAGTTGTATTTTTGGGTCATGTGGTAGTATTCCATGGGATAAAACCCCATCCAGACAAAGTCTTGGCTATTAGAGAATTTCCTAAACCTACATCACAGAAGCAAGTTCGGTCCTTCATGGGCCTCTGCAATTTCTATAACCGATTTTATGAGGGTTTTGCAGAACAAATGGAACCTTTGGTTAGGTTAGTAAGAAAGAATGTCCCATGAAAATGGACTCGGGAACAAGAGAAAGCCTTTGAGAATATAAAAAGAGGTTTTGAAAACAAGTCATGCTGGCATTTCCAGATTTTGAGAAGCCATTCATTGTACAAATGGACAGTAGTGGGTATGGGTTAGGAGTTACTTTGTCCCAGATGCAGGATGATAATCAGGTAAAAGTATTGTACTTTATGAGCCGATTGCTCAAAGGACCGTAGCGAAATTATACTACTACTGAAAAGAAAGCCCTTGCAATTGTCTGGGCATTCCAGAAGTTCAGACCACTTTTGTTGGGATCAAAAGTGGTTGTTGTTACGTATCGTAAAAGCTTGGAGTTTTTGAACCACAGCTACCTCACCAACAGCCGGCTGATTCCATGGAGCCTATACCTACAGGAATATGACTACACTGTAAAATATTGCAAAGGGTCAGAGAACATTGTGCCAGATATATTAAGTTTTAACCCTGCTCGATCCCAGCCATGCCATTTAAGTAGAGAAAAACTTGTATATTGCCAGCTTAAACCTGAAGATAAATGAAGCAGTGAAACGAGATTTGGCTAAACTACCATACTGCCAATGGGAAGATGAACAACTAAGGACATTGAATGAGCAGTTAGAAGAAAAGGGGACAACAGACTTGGGATGGGTAGGAAATAAGGCAGGATGATACCGAATGAGACAATCAATATTACAGTATCAAATTCATGAGGACCAAGAAGAATGGAAGCCTGTTTTACCATGTCAGATGAGTAAGGCCATTATTACTCATGTGCACCACCTTTATGGTCATTATGGCACACTCAAAACATAGGGTTTACTCCAGAATTGTTTTTATTGGCCTGAAATGCATACTAAAATTATGGCTGTGGTGGGCCAGTGTGAAATATGCCAAAAGGCAAAGCCACCTAATAGGAGTTACGTAACACCTATGAAATCCATAATCCCAACACAGCCGCAGGATATGATGGCTTTGGATTACTATGGTCCATTGCCCGCTTTAACAAGAAAAGGTATCTGCTCGTGGTCTATGACCTATTCTCAAAATTTGTAGCTGCGTACCCAATATCCCAGGCAAATACCAAAAACACTATAAAAATGCTAGAAAGTAACCACCTTTCCACTGTGGAAAAACCATATAGTTTATTATCAGATCATGGCACTCCATTCATGTCAGGGGAATGGCATAGGTGGATACAATGACAAGTAGTTAAGCACATATTGACATCCATCCGTAATCCACAATCGAACCCGTGCAAGCGGGTTATGCGGAAACTAGGTCGACTATTTATAACATATCTCCCAATGAACCATCGAGGGTGGGTCAAGCAAGTTTCACAGGTTACCAATTATATCAACTAGTCAGTCAATGAATCAACCGGGTTTGCTCAATACGGCTTCATTTAGGAAAACATGTCCCTCGATTGATAAAAACCACCATGCCAGGGTTGGAAAAGCCCCCAATAGATGTAGAAGCCAATAGAGCTCAAGCTTACCAGACCCTTACGAAAAAAACCAAAATAGAAATAAAAGGTCAGTGGGTACTCGGCACCAATTCCAAATCGGGGACAAGGTAATGGTAAAAACACCACATGTTAGTGACCCAGGAAAATTTGTTTGGCATAAGTTTTGTAATTTATATGAGGGTCCTTTCACCATTGTACAGAGACAGGGAAGTAATGCATTTTGGGTGGACACAGGGTCAGATGTTAAAGGGTCTTATAATGCTAGGGCTCTAAAACCCGCACTATGATGGATTTATTATTTTAGACCTCAAAATAAGTATACCTTCTTTTGAAGTCTTTCTAACAGGGGGCACGCCAGTTATTCAAATTATACTATACCGTTAAATATACACTTATTATGCCATTTTCAATTTTTAAAGTTAATCCAACCTAATTGCAAGAATATTTCATACTATACCTGTATTATTGAATTTTTTTTATTGTCTTCTCCTGAATAATATTTCATTAAAATATTTATTATATGTATATGTGTGCCATTTATTGATTGTGTTTTTAAAATAAGTAATAGTAGATCTGTAGCTAAATTATTAATTTAGTGTGATACACATTATAGAATTTATGAGTTTCAAAATCTTACACACGTGCATGCTGGTGTGAATTTAATGATAATTTATAGTGAGACAGATTAGATAGCAAAGTATATGAGGATTGTAAAAGATTTATTTTAAACTTTAATGGGATAACAGAAATAGAAAGATATAGAATGAATTGATTTGAAATTGCATTCCCTTTCATTTCTTCTCCGGCATGGTGCTACCACACTCTGAGCATTAAGATGGGCAACTAATTAAAAGGCTGAATCAAATAAATATTTAATGGACCCTACAATTCTTGTTGAATAACAAGTTTGGTGCTTGGCAACAAACAAAAAAAAATACTTTCGTTGTCCATAAATGTAGAGGTCTAGTTAAAATTAAGTTAAAGCTGGGAGGGTTCGATTTCATTACCTGATGTGTATGTGTTTTGCTGGCGGTTGCTTCACTTACCCCTTTGAATGACCCAAAGTTCGGGAAAACTTCGCATAAGGGGTGAATGACTCTATTTGTTTTCGGGAAAACTTCGTATGGGAAGGGCCGTTAGTAATATATATGTGTCACTGTAAAAATTCACCCTCGGAAAGAATAACTGTAGAAAATTTGGTTTGATAAAAGTAAAGGTTTGAATTCAGCTAAATTATAATTTTAAAAATGTAAACAATACTCAGAAGGGGGTAAATTATTTCAATACATTTTTATTATCTATTTCTTAGAAAAAAGAAAACATGTTTGTAAATACTGTCCATTCTGGAAGCCAAGAACAAAAATAAACCTACCAATTAGCAATATTACTGTAAACTGAGTTTCAGCTCTTATAACTACTTTCTCTGTAATAGAATACTGACATTTTAAAATATATAAAATGTCCATTAATTAAAAACAAAATTGTAATTATAACTGAAATAATAAATTTAACAGTTTACAAACATTTACAAACAGTCCTTAAATCTGCAGAAGTACTTTCGGTTAATTTCTTAAACCTGCCTCAACTGCCATTGAATTGAATTTAATGGTAGCTGAGTCAGGCTCAAGAAATCAACTGAAAGCACCTCTGCAGATCTAAGGATTGCCTGCAATAGCTCACAAACCACCAAATTTACCACTTTAACTATAATTACAATATATATATATATATATATATGTAAAATAAATAAAATGTCCGTTAATTAAAAACAAAATGGTAATTATAATTGAAACAATAAATTCAATGGCCCACAAACTATCCCAAACAATTCCCAAATCTGCATAAGCACCCTCGGCTAATCTCTCAAACCTGCCTCAACTGCCATTAAATTTAAAAAAAAAAGGAAAGCAAATGTCATCAATTCAAATCCCACGAATCTCGTATTTTAATGTTAGATTTGTGGGATTTGAATTGATAATGTTTGCTTCAGCTTTTTTAAATTTTAATGGCAGTTGAGGCAGGTTTGAGAGGTTAGCCAAGGGTGCTTCTGCAGATTTGGGGATTGTTTGTGGCCTGTTGAATTTATTGTTTCAACTATAATTACAATTTTGTTTTTAATAAATGGACATTTTATTTATTTTACACACACACACACACACACACACACACACATATATATATATTGTAATTATTTAAAGTGGTAAATTTGGCAATTTGCAGGCTATTGCAGGCAATCCTTGGATTCACAGAGGTGCTTTCAGTTGGTTTCTTGAGCCTGCCTTAGCTGCCATTAAATTTAATTTAATGGCAGTTGAGGCAGGTGTAAGAAATTAACTGAAAGTACTTCTGCGGATTTAAGGCTTGTTTGTAATAGTTTGTAAACCATTAAATTTATATATATATATATGAAAAACAAAAAACACAAGTAAAAACTTGCATACACTTGTATTTATGACTATAGATGGTATTATACCAAAAACACCTTCAAGCGTTTGTTTATATAAATGTCAGAGTGAGTATTTCACTATCTCTAACTTAATTTCCACCTTCATATCATGATTTCAAGCTATTTGCTATTGTCAGTGAAGGACAGGATTAAGAAACTAGATCTAAAATACAAACTCTGAGCATTTAAGAAACAGTTTCTATTCAGCTTGCAAGCATGAATCTTTTAGACACATAATGTCTTCAAACTCAGCATCGCATGCCAGATAGCTACATGGGTCTGATATCAGTTCAGCATCACCACATAGTAGAAGTCTCTGCAATATATATCATTGCAAGAAAGACCTCAAAGGTACATTTATGAAAAACAAAAAACACAAGTTAAAAACTTGCATACGCTTGTATTTATGACTATAGATGGCGTTATACCAAAAACACCTTCAAGCGTTTGTTTACATAAACATCAGAGTGAGTATTTCACTATCTCTAACTTAATTTCCACCTTCATATCATGATTTCAAGCTATTTGCTATCGTCAGTGAAGGACAGGATTAAGAAACTAGATCTAAAATACAAACTCTGAGCATTTAAGAAACAGTTTCTATTCAGCTTGCAAGCGTGAATCTTTTAGACACGTAATGTCTTCAAACTCGCTTTGACGTTTATGTAAACAAACACTTTAAGGTGTTTTTGGTATAATGCCATCTATAGTTATATATATATATATATATAAGGCATATTTTGCAGGTTCATCTGTGTTAAAAATTTTAAATATTGATATTCCGACATTTTGACTTGGTCATACAAGTCATCCACTGGGTGATAAAAGGTAGAAATTTGGTTGTAGAGGCACTACAATCACTGATTTGAATAAATGTTAAAGTTCCACCAATAGAAAAAATGTTAAATTTAAAAATGCTTTTTAAAAAAATCTTTCCAAATAGGAGGAAGTTTGCATGTATCATCTCGCTTATTGATACAATCTGGCCTTTTAAGTATCTCAATGGCTTCTCTAATTTTACACTGGTAAAGATTATCACATCTGGATATGATTCTGGTACTAGAAAAATCAATTTTATGACCTGAATCTATAGTATGGAGTGAGAGTGCTGATGATGATGAGTGTTGTTTAACTGCATTTGCATGCTCATCTCTCCTAACACTGATGCAACAATTACTCATACCTATGTAAGAAGCTTTACAATTTTTACATGAGATTTGATAAACACCATGAGATTCAAGAGGGATTGAATCCTTAGGCTTGGTTATTATATTGCTGATCTTTTGATGAGTAGAATATGCTGTATCTATATTATAGCGTTTTAATATACGTCCAATACTGTCTGTAGTTCCTTTTACATATGGAACACAAATTTTAATAGCTGATTTATCATCTTTTTGTTTTCTATTTTGTCCATTGTGGGCTTGAAATAAGGCTTTTTTTATAAATTTATAATCATTAACTATTTGCTAATAAAACACTGTTAATATGATTTATTTCTTCTCTCAGATGTGAATTATCTGAAAGGTTAATTGCTCTATTTAAAAAAGTTTTGGCTGCAGAAACTATCTGAGTTGGGTGATGATGAGAATGGAAGTGTAAGTATCTGTCCATGTTTGTATTTTTCTGTAAATTGAAAAAGATAAACTGTTTGGTGTTCTTGTGCCTAGAACATCAAGAAAAGAAAGTTTTCCATCAGACTCTGTCTCCATTGTAAATTTAATATGAGGATGCATATTATTTAAATGTAAGAAAAAATCATCTAATTTATTTTTTCCATGTTGCCATATGACAAAAGTGTCATCTATGTATCTGAGCCAAATGAGAGGTTTTAAAGATGATGATTCTAAAGCACGAGTTTCTATATTTTCCATGAATAAATAAGCTATTACTCCTGACATAGGTGAGCCCATAGGAGTACCAAAAACTTGTCTGTAATGCTTGCTGTCCATTGTATACACAATATGTATTCAAGAGACAATGTTTAATCAAAGCAATAATATGGCCTGGTAAATTGCAATGTTGTGAGATTATATTTAAAATTTCATCAATTAGAATGTTTGTAAACAAAGACACAACATCAAAACTGACCAGAATGTCATTAGCATTAATTTTTAAACTTTTTAAAACAGAAATAAAATGAATTTTTAATATATGATTTAATAGATGGGATTGTAGGTTTAATGAAATCTGCTAAATATCTAGCTAAAATATGAGTAGGAGATCTTGTTGCACTTACTATTGGACGAAGGGGTGTATCTGGTTTGTGAATTTTTAGAAGTCCATAAAATTTTGGACAGACATAAGATTTTACATGAGGGATTATTTTAAGGATTATTTTATTTTTTTTATCTCTGTTTCAATAGGCGATTTATTAATAATATTTTTTGTTTTTTTTTCCAAATATGTAGTATGATCTCTTTTTGATAATCTATAAGCTTTATCATCAAGCAAATCTAAAATTTTATTAACTGTGGCATTACCTTTATCAGCTGGAAGTACAACAATTGATTTGTCCAATTTTATATTATTTAATGCTTGTCTTTCTTTCTTTGAAATATTATTTTTAGGAAGCTTCGCTTTTTTTTAAATATTGTAAATCTCTGCTCTAGCCAAATCAGCAGAAGAAGAATCTATTTTATCAAGAGATGATTCAACATTACAATTTTCTCAAAAGATATCCGGGAAGGTGTTAAAGCAAAATTAAAACCTTTTTCTAAAATCGAAACTCCATCTGTAGAGAGGGCTTTCTTAGATAAATTATAAACGTTTTTTTGTTTTGGATATGTAATGTTTGGTGGTTGTGTTTTAATTAGCATAAAAATTACAAATGCTAATTAGAACACTGTACCAGTCAGATGATGTATGTTAGTTTAACTCAGTTTGAATACTAGGCAAAAGTATCTCAAGGCCACCCATATGCAAGATGTTAAATCAAGAATACTATGACCTCTGCCCTCTTCACCTATTATCGAGTCTAATTACGAACCAACAATATTATCTGAGACATGCATAAATTATTTTCTACCCAGCCCAAGCTTAGCATCAGGGAGAGACAATGGGCAAGAATACTTATGGAACTAAACTAAGTTAAATGTGCATAAAATATAATATAAAATATGCGTTTTGCGTGCCTGTATCATTGGAAAAGTAAAATAAAGGATTAAAATAAAATTAAAAAACTTAAGCTTTTTTAGTTTAAATAATATATTTAATGAATGACATTGTAAACTATTAGGAATGTTTTAATTATCTCCGCTATTCCTTGATTAATTTATCGTAAAACTAGACAATAAAGGCGGATAGTAATTATATAAGATTTTTGCAGTTTAAGTCTATTTCTTCCCAACTTTAATAAAATTGTGAACTCGAATCCCCTCGATAAAGCACAATGAAAATAAATCTTTTACAAAGCATTTCTAGTTCCTTTGTGCTTAAAAACAATTTTAAAACATTTAAGACATGTATAACTAAATAAGATATGTATGGGGCTAAAGGCGGACAAAAAGGCGTTATCGAGGAGATCAAGTTGGCAAACAAAGGAAACTTACTAGTATTTAATTTACAGAAATAATTTAAATTGAAAAGATCTTTTTAAATGAAAATTAACTTTTAACTCACACTGCAATGGAATAAGAAACATTTATAACATTTTAGCAACGAGGAATAGCGAAGGAAAAAAAAGATTAAATATAAATAGATGATGACACAAAAATTAAATATACATCTAATATTATAATAAAGAAACAGTTACATTATATATATAATTAAATTAAATAGTTAAGAAAGTATTTATCAAAAGGTAAAGTATAAATAGTTCATGAGGAGAGATACGGTTACCATCATGGTTCCTTGGTCCAGTTCCCTTGATGTTTGTGGCTTGATAGTGCATAGAGAGATATTTGTCCAGACAAAAAAATGGAAATATGCAGCATTTTCAATGAAAGGTCACACAGACACAGCACAGAGTTCAGGTTTCTATAGGTTGGATACTACGGCATTTTTGATGGTTTTAGGACCCCAGCGGCAGGCAAAGCTGTTTGCCTAACTGTTAATCATAGTCGCATCCATCAAATTAATATACTTTTTAACTTGTTGCATGTTGGAACTTATCACAGTGATTTTGAGGACAAAAGTTAAATAAATTTAGGAGCAGAATCTGAACAAGTTGAACAGCAAAATCTGCCTAATTCAGGCACAATATTTTCTGCATTTTTAGCAAAATCACAGAGAATCATAGCACAGGATCTGCATGAATAAGCAGAGGAGACCAGAGAGATTTTAAAAGTAAAATCTCACTAATCTAGACACAGGAATCCACACAAATTGCTAAAAGAATCAGAGAGCTGATCATAGTCAAATCAATAACCAATCATATAATAACCTAATAACCCAGTCTTTTGTTCTCTTCTCCTTTTTATATCTTTCTGTCAGCTACCCTTCTATTGTTTTGCATATGATTTTAGATCTTGATAAGCCCCCCACCCTCCTTTGCTTCAAGGTAACTTTTTCTAAAAATAACTTTTAATTTCTTATTCTACATTTCTTTATTTAAACTTTAGAATTTTTATTAATTAAAAAAGGCCATCTTTAATTTGCCTTGAATGGGATAATTAATTAAAACATACATTCCTTCAAAAAAATGCAAGCAGGCTTATCTCAAAATAAAATCATACGCCATATTTTAACAAAATTTAAAAAGAAAAATATATTATTATTTCAAATAACATTTTTATTTCAACAGTATTTTGCATTAACTCATTTATATATCTTGACGTATATATATATATATTTGATTAATAGGTTTTACAAGTAATTTTTATAGCAATTTAATCTTAATGGAATTTATTTTAAAAAAAAAATTTAAATTCAAATACAAATTTAAACACCGTTAAGTAAGACGAAATGAACAAATTAATTTTAGCTTTAATCAAAATCCTGCTGATACTGGACTATAAACTTAATTCAGGTCTACAATATTGGTTAAGTTTATAGAAGGCTGTGAAGCATGGATCGGACTTCTGGATCCATTGCTTCAACACAATCACCAAACATTACATATCCAAAACAAAAAAAATGTTTATAATTTATCTAAGAAAGCCCTCTCTACAGATGAAGTTTTGGTTTTGGAAAAAGGTTTTAATTTTGCTTTAACATATTCCCGGATACCTTTTGAGAAAATTGTTTGTAATGTTGAATCAGCTCTTGATAAAATAGATTCTTCTTCTGCTGATTTGGTTAGAGCAGAGATTTGCAATATTTTTAAAAAGCTAAGCTTCCTAAAAATAATATTTCAAAGAAAGAAAGGCAAACATTAAATAATATAAAATTGGACAAATCAATTGTTGTACTTCCAGCTGATAAAGGTAATGCCACAGTTTTTATAGATCATGACATTTACCATAATAAAATTTTAGATCTGCTTGATGATAAAACTTATAGATTATCAAAAAGAGATCATACTACGTATTTGGAAAAAACAACAAAAACTATTATTAATAAATCGCCTATTGAAACAGAGATAAAGAATAAAATAATCCCTCGTAAAAAATCTTGTGTCTGTCCAAAATTTTATGGACTTCCACAAATTCACAAACCAGATACCCACCTTCATCCAATAGTGAATGCAATAGAATCTCCAACTCATATTTTAGCCAGATATTTATCGGATTTCATTAAACCTACAATCCCATCTATTAAATCATATATTAAAAACTCTTTTCATTTTATTTCTGTTTTAAAATGTTTAAAAATTAATGCTAATGACATTCTGGTCAGTTTTGATGTCGTGTCTTTGTTTACAAACATTCCAATTGATGAAACTTTAAATATAATCTCACAACGTTGCAATTTACCAGACCATATTATTGCTTTGATTAAACATTGTTACTTGAATACATATTTTGTATACAAGGGACAGCAAGCATTACAGACAAGTTTTTTGGTACTCCTATGAGCTCACCTATCTCAGGAGTAATAGCTGATTTATTCATGGAAAATATAGAAATGCGTGCTTTAGAATCATCATCTTTAAAACCTTTCATTTGGCTCAGATACATAGATGACACTTTTGTCATAGGGCAACATGGAAAAATAAATTAGATGATTTTTTCTTACATTTAAATAATATGCATCCTCATATTAAATTTACAATGGAGACAGAGTCTGATGGAAAAACTTTCTTTTCTTGATGTTCTAGTCACCAGAACACCAAATAGTTTATCTTTTTCAATTTACAGAAAAAATACACACATGGACAGATATTTACACTTCCATTCTCATCATCACCCAACTCAAATAGTTTCTGTAGCCAAAACTCTTTTAAATAGAGCAATTAACCTTTCAGATAATTCACATCTGAGAGAAGAAATAAATCATATTAATAGGGTTTTATTAGCAAATAGTTATGATTATAAATTTATAAAAAAAGCCTTATTTCAAGCCCAAAATGGACAAAATAGAAAACAAAAAGATGATAAATCAGCTATTAGGATTTGTGTTTCATATGTAAAAGGAATTACAGACAGTATTGGATGTATATTAAAATGCTATAATATAGATACAGCATTTTCTACTCATCAAAAGATCAGCAATATAATAACCAAGCCTAAGGATTCAATCCCTCTTGAATCTCATGGTGTCTATCAAATCTCATGTAAAAATTGTAAAGCTTCTTACATAGGTATGAGTAATTGTTGCATCAGTGTTAGGAGAGATGAGCATGCTAATGCAGTTAAACAACACTCATCATCATCAGCACTCTCACTCCATACTATAGATTCAGGTCATAAAATTGATTTTTCTAGTACCAGGATCATATCCAGATGTGATAATCTCTACCAGTGCAAAATTAGAGAAGCCATTGAGATACTTAAAAGGCCAGATTATATCAATAAGTGAGATGATACATGCAAACTTCCTCTTATTTGGAAAGATTTTTTAAAAAACATTTTTAAATTTAGCATTTTTGCTATTGGTGGAATTTTAACATTTATTCAAATCAGTGATTGAAGTGCCTCTGCAACCATGTTTCTAGCTTTTATCACTCAGTGGATAACTTGTGTGACCAAGTCGAATATCAATATTTAAAATTTTTAACACAGATGAACCCACAAGATATGTCTTTTATATATACAACCCTTGAAAATCTTCATTTCCATTATGTATATATATCATCATCATTATCAACCATTATCAATCCACTGCAGGATGAAGGTCTCTCCAAGTTTAATCCATCTTCTTCGATCTTTAGCTTCTCTTCTCCACATCACCCCTGCACACTTTCTTATTTCATCCATCCATCTCACATGTGGTCTCTTTCTGGGTCTTTTACAATCTCTTGGAATCCAGTTTAAAATTTCAATTGTCCATCTATTATCATCTCTTCTAGCAATATGTCCAGCCCAACTCCACTTCAATCTTTTAATTTTTTCAATGAGGTCAGTAACACCTGTTTGTTCTCTTACCCATACATTGCGTTTTCGATCTCTTCTTGTTACTCCCAACATACATCTCTCCATACTTCTTTGAGTGGTCTGAAGTCTCTGTATTGCTCTTCTATTGAGTGTCCAAGTCTCAGATCCATAAGTAAGAACTGGTAAAACACATTTGTTAAAAACCTTCCTTTTCAAACACATAGGCATATTTCCTTTTAGTATCAAGTTATTTCTACCAAAAGCACTCCAACCAAGTTTAATTCTATGATTAATTTCCTCCATTATGTTTCCATCTGTATTAATAATCTGACCAAGGTATTTGTAACTGTTAACTTCTTCTAATTCATCATAATCAATCTTTATTTTCATATTTTGAGCAAATCGATTAAACATTACTTTAGTCTTTTTAACATTTATCTTTAGTCCTACTTTCCTACTTTCATCTGATAACTCCTGCAACATTTCCTGCAGCTCTGAAGCATTATTTGCAAAAACAACTACATCATCTGCGAAATCTAAATGACTTAAATAATCTCCATTTACTTTCACTCCTTTAGTTTCCCATTTTAATCCACAAAATACTTCTTGCAGCACTGCTGTAAAAAGTTTTGGAGATATGGAGTCACCTTGTCTTACACCTTTCTCAATGTTGACTTTCCCAGTATCATTATGTAATCTAATTGTTGCTGTTGCATTTTTATAAATATTCTTTAAAATATGACAATATCCTGGATCTATACCTTGATGATCCAATGCTTTAATCACTGAAGAAATGTTTATAGAATCAAATGCCTTTTCATAATCTACAAATCCAAAACATAATGACAACTCATATTCATTTGTCCTTTCTATAACTTCTCTCAATACCTGAATATGATCTACTGTACTAAAACCACTTTTAAATCCAGCTTGTTCTCTTGGTTGGTGGAAATCCAATGTTCTCTGTAGACGAGTTGTAATTATCTTGGTAAAATTTTTATATAAAACTGATAAAAGGCTGATAGGTCTGTAATTTCTAATATCTTCTTTATCACCTTTTTTAAATATTAATATTATTACTGCATTCTTCCAATCATCCGGTACATCTTTATCATTTAGACATTTAGTATATAACTTTGCTAAAAAAATTTCTGTTTCTTCACCTGCTTCTTTTAATATATCAATTATAATTCCATCATTACCTGGAGCCTTTCCTTTCTTCATACATTTAATTGCATTTCTCACTTCTTCATTTAAAATTCTGGGCAATTCGGAAGATGTAATAGATATAGGAGGTACTTGTTCTTTATTACTATATAATTCTTGATAAAAATTTTCTACCAATTTCATGATGTCATCTCTCTTTTTAGTAATAATTCCATCTTTTTTTCTTATTGCAGATATAAATTTCCTACCAATACCAAAATGTTGTTTTACATTCTTAAGACTTTTATTTTCTTCTACAGCTTTTCTTGCTAGTTCACAGTTATACTTTCTTATATCATTTTCAACTCTTTTCCGCACCATTTTACAAAATTCGAGATATTCAATTCTTTTTAATGCATCATTTTTGTATATCTTCATATTTCTTCTTTTCTTCATAAATTCTCTAGTCTCAGTAGAAATTTTATTGGTCAATTGCTGCTTTTTTCTACCAGCTATCTTTGTTGCAGTTTTTAAAAGTGTATCAGTTATTTTCATATTAATGTCATTCAAATCTGAATCATGTTCAAAATCTACTAATACTTGAAACCGATTTGTAAGTTCTAATTTAAATTCATTAGAATGTTTCTGAAGATTAGGAATATCAACTGTAAATATTGTTTTTCTTAACAATTTTTGTCTTTCTAGTTTTACATTAACACGTATCTTGCACCTTACTAATCGATGATCACTTCCTGTGTTAAATCTATTAAGAACATTACAATCTTGAAATATGTATTTCCTGTTAGTCAAAATATAATCCAATTCTGCTGTACCTTCATTTGGATGCTTCCATGTCCATTTTCTTTTAGCATTTTTCTCAAAAAAAGAATTCATAATATAAAGTTTTTCTTTTTCTGCAAACTCCACAAGTCTATGTCCTCTCTCATTTCTATTACCATAACCAAAATTACCTACAGCACTTTCATCTTTCATTTGTTTACCAATTCTAGCATTAAAGTCTCCCATAACAATTTTAAAATGTTGTTTACTCTGATCAAAAGCCTTTTGTACATCCATATAAAAATCTTCTACTACTTCATCACTATGAGAACTTGTTGGGGCATAAACCTGAATTATCTGCATTTGGTATCTGCTATTAAGTTGTATAACTAATCTTGCCACTCTGTCTGATACACCATCAATCTCCACAATATTGTTCTTCCACTTTTTATTTATAATGAATCCTACTCCACTTGTATTTCCAATATTTGTGCCTTTATAATAGAATATATGTCCACTTTTTAAATCAATTGTCTCTTCACCTTTTCTTCTAACTTCACAAAGTCCAATAATATCCCATTTAATATAAGAGAGTTCTTCTTCTAATTCTTGCAATCTTCCTTCACTTGAAAGTGATCTGCAGTTGTAAGTACCTAAATAAAAAGTTGTCATCAAATGGCAGCCTGGGTCCGCAATCAGGGGATTCTTAGCACCCTCCGCCTTCGGCCACCAACCGCTGCCTTGGTTGGTGACTTTACAGCCTCCTGGGAATAAGGGCCATGCTTTATTTTTGTCTGTCATAATTGTATATATGTATTGGAAAAATATTTATCATTTACACAAACATTCATTCTGCCCTATCAGGCATTGAGAAGAAAGACCATGGTGTTTCTTGATCTTAAACTCAGAGGTAAAAAGCCAATAAACTCACCATGCTAGCTAATGCATGTTGGTGAGCAGCCCATCCATGTTCGTATACTATATGAATAAACACATAGTAATAACAGCTGCAACGACAAGAACATATGGAGTGGACATTAGGAATTTGCCCTGCTCGGTTCCTTTAAGGCCTTCAAGAGGAATCAAAGGGTCTCCTTTCAGTTAATAGCAAACTCCTTTCTGCAGCCATATATATATATATATATAAATATATTAATTTCAGCCTCTAGCATTAAATAAAACTATCAAAATAGCACTACAGATAACTACAGGAGAATGAAAGTAAGCTGAAGGGGCTCACCAATGCCATCTCTCACTAAAGTCTTTATGCAAAGAAAATTAAATCTGTGAAATTTTGAAGAGGGTAACTTTTATTGGAGAGATACAAATTTGATCTCTTTTATAAAAGCTGTCTGTGAGACAGAATGGAGAATTTTTTTCATTTAAAAATAATCAGTTTTTGCAAGAGGAAATGTTTTTATTTTTTTACTTTTTCTCTTTCTATAATCCTTATATTATTTGGTTTATTATTATTTATATAATATCATGTTAATAAAATAGAATATAATTGATGCATATTTCAGTATGCCCTAGTTAATGTAATTGCAATTAAATATAAATTATTAGATATTAAAGTGATAAATAAGAAAACATTCTTTTATAACAGATGAATGTATAACTGACAGATACATTTAGACGAATCTTAATCTTATATATATATATATATATATATATATATATATATATATATATTGATATATATATATATATATATATATATATATATATATAACATCAATGATAAAATAATGTAATAGGTTTGATTCATTACTGAATAAAATACTTTTGTTAATAATACAACCTATTTTCAATTAATTCTTACTTATAAATACAATATCTATTTTATACTCTGGTAGGCATTACTTTTTAAAGATAATTAAATATGTCAAGCATTGGTGGTCGAGAAGTCAGCGACAACTGCAGTTGTCCCAGGTTTGTGGGTTCACTTTCCGGCTGATGCTATGTCACATGAGAAAAAAAAAGACAATTAATTATAAGCGTTATTATTTTCAGTAGTTTTGCTCAATACTAATTAAAACTGGGAAAGAAAAGATTTAGTGTAATATAGAAGTATTAAAGTATAATATGCCAAAATAGACATTCAGTAATGAAAATGGAAATATTTTTTTGTAATTAAATTTAAATAAATCTATTTGTATAAGGTGACTATGACGAAATCTAGAAATGTAATCACTACCACTACTAAAGAATTAGTTGTAGTAGTATTATAAGTATAATAGAACATGGTTTTATCATCATCATTATTTTATAGCTGTAATAGTTATAATATAATATAATATTAATATGATGAACACTAAATCTCCATAAAATTAATAGAAATATTTCGATTTCAAAACTTAATGCACTAATGCATGATTATATATTTATGTAACGATCCCAGTCTTATTTTTGGTAGAGTGCCCACACACATATATTTATATAACGAATCTTATCTTGATATAACAATCATATGATGACCTTTAGTTCTGGCAAATTAAATAACATTAAGAACTGAGATTGAATATAAAGTAATTAAAAATATTTAAAAAATTTATAATTGTAATTAATATATATCATTTACTCAGTTAGATTACTTCTTTTCTTAATTTGAATATAAAATAAACAGCAATGTTACATTATGCTGGAAAGATTATAATTTATTCTAAAAATTTAGTGTACCATCACTATTTATTTATATAATATATACTTGCATTTAAATTTTATATTACACACACATATATATATATTAAACTATAGAATGTAATGTCGAGTTAGACATTTGAAATATATGAATAGTGGAAGAGATTACACTGAGATTTTTATAATGATTGACAGTTATATTATAACCAACTTCAAAATATGAGAAGTATGTTGCTAAATCAAGTTATTTGATTTATATATATTTGATGCTGAGTATATTGCAGAGCAAAGCTTATAAAAAAACATGGCTTGAGTTTCTGAAACTGATAGATAATTGTGACATGTGGGGTTGAAATGAGGGATATGATGATAAAAACTACACAACTGTGAAAATATAATATTTAAAACAAAATCATTTTATTATAAATGAAAGCATTATAATTTGTATTGCAACCTTAATCTTTTGCAGGAAGATAATATAAAATGTAAAGAAAAATAAATTTTATATCTATTATTAAAATATAAATAGCATATCTGCAAAAGTCTTAATTTCATTTGAAATAATGAAACCAAAAAAGGGTAGTCATGTATTTACCTTGCTATGACATCATGACGGTCAACATTGTTTCTACACGCTGATTTTACAATTGAACATGTATTGGCCTGTCCTCTGGACAGGAAAAAACATCAGAGACCCCCCCCAAGCCCATTCCAGCGCTACACACTGACTTTTCTAAGTTTCAGTCAAAAAATGAGACACATTGTAAACATAAAATTCAGCGGCGTAGAAACAATGTTGACCGTCGTGACGCCATTATGTTACGATAAAGACTAAAATGACAGCCCGGTATATATATATAAAGATAGAACGCTCTTTAGATACTTCATTTCCAAGTAATAGGAATTCTTCAGTAATCTATAATAGAACAATAAAAGTGAAGAATGATGCAGTACTCACCAGACACTAAATTCGGAATGTTCATGAATTATTGTTAAATTTTACTTTCTAGCTAAGAATAGCTAGTTATTTATTTATCGATCAAAATTCAATAGATAGTTGAATTGGTTATGTATAATTTACTGGATATTTTTAATTTTGAGAATTATTTTGTTTCATTATTTTATTATTTTGATGTTAGTTTTTTTTCTTATAACATAAATCAATTAAAATAACTCAATGAACATTTAATTTAAAAACAGCTTTTTTTTAGTAAATTGAGTATTTCATATTATTTATTCATAAACGGTATAATTTTTCTTTGTTAATGATATTTATAATTAATTATTTTTATTTTAAAACGGAAAGAAAATAGATGATGTTATGAATGTTTAATGTGACAAGATTGTCAATTTTCAATATTAAATTTTAATTTTCATCTTAACTTCAAACACAATTTTTGTAATTAATATTTTTTAAAGTTTTAGATTATTCTTTACGATGTGTTAATTAATAGTTATTATTATGCTTGGGTGCATTATTTAAGCATTTGCGTTCTAGAAAATACTATATATATATATATAATCATTATTACATAAATATAGTAAAAACACACTTTTAACTTTTAGAGAATACACACACATGCATATATAAATCTGATCTTCTGTAAAATTTGAATAATTAATCATTAGTTATTCAAGTGATATTTGTTATATATTTAATATTATATAAAAGTAATACCTAATATTGTTTTTTTTTCTATGTGTTATAATATTCAAATTTAGTAATTAGTATTTATGTATCTATTTCTGCAATAGAAGCACACTTATATGATAAAATGCCTGAGATTTAAAATACTATATATTAAGTAGTAAAAATTTACTAATACAAAATGTTTGACCTAAGATAATTCATATACTTGGAGTTTGAATGTAAATATAAGTGATTTGAACACAGACTTTCAAGTTCCCTTTAGCTATCAACTCTATCTCATATAACTGATACACATCACCACACACATGTTTAAAAGATAAATTATCTCTAAAATAATATTTTTTGCTGAATCACCATGTATCAGTTGGTCCAGATCATCATCTTCCACATATATATATATATATATATATATATATATATATATATATATATATATATATATATATATATATATATATATATAATCAGTGTTTGGTTTATATTCAGATAACAAATCGTCAATCTTTAGATAGATTTCAATCTACTCCAGTCTCCAACTCTTCAGCCATCCATGCCATCAGATTTTCAATAGGATGGATGGTTGAAGAATTGGAAGTTGAAATGGATTAAAGCCTGCCCATTAAAGTTTAAAGATTTGCTATCTTAATATAAACTGAGTATTGATTATATATGTGTATATGAGGTGATGATCTGGGCCAACTTATGAGTGTTGGTTTAGCACAAAGTATGGATATTGGATATCATTTAACTTTTTCACATAGGTGTAGTCATGTGTGTCCGTTATATGAGATAGAATGGATAGCTGAAGGAAGCATGAAAGTCTGTGTTCAAATCCCTATATTGTATGACCTAAAGATAAATATTATGTTTTTATAAAAAATGATTTCTTTATTTTATGATTAACTTTTTTACACATTATTGTTGTAATTATAAAATGCCAATTGATTTTATTTGTCTTATAAGAGTATTACTAAGGAATAAAAACTAAAATCAATTTTTTAATCATTATATCTTATTGTTTCTTTATCTCTGCTATCAAGCAGAGTACTCTGTACATAAAAGCACATTAATATATGCCTTCTGTTTACTCTTTTAGTTTTTCTTCTATTTACTGCTCCTGAACGCATCAGAAAGTTGATGCTTGTGGCTCACGATCTTGGTATGACTACTGGAGAGTATGTTTTTATTGCATTCGTTAGTGATGAGGCAGCAAATGTCAAATGGAAAATGAATGACAAAGACGATGAGGTATTTATTTTTAAATAAATTTATTTTAAACATTAAAATAGTATTTGCTAAAAAAGAGAATTATAGATTAGTTGTTTTTTTTGCTGTTGTAATTTTATATTGGAATATTTTCATCATCTAATATGTGTATTAAATGTCTTTAGAAAAATTTAACTTTATTTAAATATTCCAAATACATTCAACTGTAGCACCTTAAACAGGTTATTATTGCACAATGTTTCTAGAGGTATTATTTTCCCCTTTTCCGTAAGTGTTGCTGACCTGACCAGTGACAGTACTAGCATGAGATTTGAATCTGAACCCTTAGATTCTTGAGTATTGAATTTTAAGGTAACGTTTTCAATTTTGAAATATTATACAAAACTTTTAATATATATATAATTTTTAATAACACTTAAAAATAATTCATATATAAAATGGAATAAAGGTCCATTTATTACAAAAAAAATAAATTTTGAAACAATATTTGATAATCATCAACTTATCCATTAAATTCAAATTAGCATAAAGGCTAGCTATTCCATCATTTAATAAAAAACCTTTCTCATCAAATAAACTTATGTTTGAATAGTTATCAAATCACAACACAATAGTAGCACTATACATAAATGATCAATACATCATTAATTTTAATTAAGGCAAAATAAATGGTATAGTTGAAATTGATATATGCAGTGATTATTATTTGCATTTTAGCATATCTGTTGAGCAAAGTTTATCAGGAAAATTTTGATCTTATGATTCTTATAATTATAATACAATTCAATGACTAATTTTGATTTGCACAAATAAAAATGTTAAATTTGAATTTTTGCAATATATCAGATGGCAATCATTCATTGAGCTTATGTATATAATCATAAATTGTAAATATGCAGCCAAATCATTTCCACCAAACCTTATTAAGTGTCTTCAGATATTAACTCCAAAAAGTAATTACATACAAATATTGAAGCCCTGTGATATAAAAAGTGTGTTGAAAATCTATATTGTAATTGTTTTTGAATGATATCATAAAACACTAAAAATAGGGCACCACTGATTAAAACAGTGGTCTTCAACCTTATCACATCTGCGGACTGGCAAAAATAAGGATAAGACTTCATGGACTGGTAGAAGTCTACAGATAAATTTTCTTAAAGATTTAAACTGCTTAGCCTTAGATGAGCATAATTGTTATAACTGACCAAAACAATTCATTAGTTACTGTGTATTGTAATAATGTTGCTTACCTTCCCTTGCTGAACACTCTCGAGTACAGAAAACAGTACAATAATAATCATTCTCATTAATGTGCCTGCATTGGTATGTTTATTGTTTCATCGTTAAAACATGCAAGAATAAAATGTTATTTACGTGAATGTTGGAAAATACCTGTATTTAATGTTAAATATACAAGATAGTTATTTATATATATATATATATATGGAATTTATATAATAAAAAAACATTTTTTAATATAAATTTTGAATTTTTTTCGAAAAATAATAAAAAAATTTGATTCATAAACATCAGTGATAACTAGAAAAACAAAGTAATTTATGTATGATTGATTAGTTTTTGTTTTTGTTCTGTTTGTTTTTTTTTAATTAGGTAAAAATAAGATTAAAATAACACCAGATTGCATTAGTTGTTTATACTCTTGAAATCACCTGAGGACCACCTGTAAAGCTACTGAGAAAATTGAGCTTTGGTGGAGTCACATAGAAATAAAACAAGCATTATAAACATATCATTTTTCTAAAAAAAAAAAAAAGGTAATAGATTTATGTTCTTGCTGAAATGAAATTATCATCAATGATCTGTAGAATTAAGATATTTTCAGGTAGTCAATGGCATTTTATAGTTAAAGATTAAAATTATGATTCTTTAAGATCTGATGATGATTATAATAATTACTAGAAATTATAAAGAAAGTGTTGAAATGAACAGTCAAATATATCTGTAAATCAAATGGATAGCCAGCATATGAGTGATTACAATTTATGTGGTTGATGAGTTCCATTATATATTGGTTCAACTACATATTGAGTGACTCCTTCCATTCAGGTGGGTGGTTGTATATATATTGGAGCCCTTGGATTTGTCCAAGGCTCCATTTTTTTAAGTTAGCTATGAAAGAGAAGGTTCCATCCAAATTTTCCTCATAATATATGTATTTTTTTTCTGTGTAATAAGAAAATTTTAGCCAAGACCGAGTTTGAACCCATATTTATAAGGGATTGCATATGTTTGACTAGTAAGCAATCTAAAAATTTATTGTTAATGTGTTTATAACCAGAGGATTATTCTATTTTAATTTATGGGTTAAATTGATATTAAGAAAATATTAGAAAAAGCAAGATTTACACATTTGTTGATAAGATGTGTGACTATTAAAAACTACATTAGGATAGTGATGATGAATAGTCATTATTTTATGCTAGGTTGGAAATAAATAATTCATGAAAGTAAATAAATAATAATAATAATAATATAGGTAGAATAGTTGTAATACCTAAAGATTAAGGAATTAAAAATCTAAATTTAAAGAAAAGTATATACCTGCAATGTGTGTGTGTATATAATTTGATTGTAGATCTTAATGGTACAATTTACAATTAATAATCATTTCTTACATGTTGTAAATCAATTTTAAATAAGAAATTAAAATCATTTTAATAAGTTTAATATTAGCAGCTAAATTTAAGTTAAAGTCTGAGTTTGAAACGGCTGTAATATATATCTGGTTTCACTATTAAAGGAAAAAAGTAAGATTACTTCTGGTATGAGTTCAAGTGTTATATTACTCAGTTAATTATCATTTCTTAAAAGACACAGATCTTACCAAGGAATTTAAGTTGACCATTAATTTAGACCAGAAGATGGTCAGTCTGGTCAGTCAAATAACAAAAATTAATTGGCAATTATAACTGTTAACTGTAAAATTAATTGTCTGTTTGAAATGGAATGTGTACCTAATTTTTCTGAAAGAGCAAAAGGTTAAATTTAATTGAGAAGGGGGGGACATGTCAATTAATTATAAAGATAATAAACACAGGTGGATGTCTCTATAAAAGCTGTGTTAAAGGAGAAAAAAGGCTTCTTTTTATTTTGAACTGGCTTGTATTTTTAAAACTTATCTGTAGCAGTTTTCCTTCATTGACTTAAAGAACACTGTGTTATAACATTGAAAATCATTTTTATTGTACTTTTTGGTCTCTTCAGAATAATTTGGCTAAATATAACAATGTATAGTGAGTAAATTTTAAGTGGGCACACACATATGAACCTCCAGAAGTCTACAGTTCAACAGATGGTAATAAAAATTTAAACCACAGAAGTTAAATTTTGAGTTTAATATCATTTATATATATATGCAAATAGTAAAATTTAAAACTCAAAAGTTTTAATGCATATGTAAGTCAATTTAAATCTATAAAATGAAATTAAAATTGGAAAAGGACAATCAAAAACAGGCTGATATTGTGAAAAAGTTAAATGAAGGGTGTTTAACTGAAACCTGTAGAAAATTACAAAGTTTAAAGGTAATCTACCTAGAGTTGGAAATGAGGAACGCATTTAGCAAAATAAAAACTGTATATATGAGAGAAAAGGAACCGAACTCTATCAAAAGAACTTTTTACAACAAGGACTTATATGCTCTCATAAACCGGTCAAGGAAAAAAAGGAGAAGTAGAAATCAGGAGCCTGAAAGGACCGCTAAAGGACTTGTATAAGTATATCTTTTTATTATTATTATTATTATTCACTCTTTATATGTGTAGGACATTTAATGTAGATATAAAAAAATGTGTGTAGGACATTTAATATATATATAAAAAAGAATTTTTTTCTTTGAAGTGTATTATGTATATCATCTACTTTAAAATTATCATTGTATTATTTTGGGGGTAGAAATTGATTTTAGATGATTTTATATATGTTTATTCAAATGCTTTTTCTATTATGGTCATTGGGGGGGGGTAGGTGAAATTTATATGCCTTATTTAAAATCCTTTACAAACAATTTTTTTTCTCAATTAAAAAAACAAAACAATTAAGAGATATTATTATTAGCACCAGAAGTTATTATTAAATGCTTAGACTTATAAATGAATTGCTTGTCTATTGAGTATCATCATCATTTTTATTTTTATTGTTTTATAAAAGTGCATGGAAATAGTTTTGAGAATTTTGTGTGCATTTCTTATTGCTTATTATTATTGTTATCATAATGTTAAGGCCAGAAACAAGCTGATTAATGCTTGGAAAATTTATGGGCTCATATTCCAGTACACTACTTTGCAAGAATATTAAGATTGTGAAACTTTTACTTGTATAATTTGATGTTTTGACCTGTATGCATGTGGATAGACAAAGATCTCCACAAATTCAGTGAAGTTTAACTCATTAAGATATATGCTATATTCATAAAGTATTTGAACCCAGTGGAAGAGTTTTCCCACTAGAGTATTCTCTACACCGTAAGAAGGTTTCTTATTTTGATGACCAGAGGTATTTGGTATACCTATGTTTTTATATGACTAGCAATAAAAATCCTAGCATATTTCAACCTTAGTGAAAAGGTTCTCTCTTATTCGGGTCACTGCCTGCTTCATATTAATATTTGATATTTTTTACATGTGTATGAGAGGATAGCCATGATAAGCATTATTATAAGTATTGGATACCAGGTCGCAAACTCAATTTAATGTCTGAATGAATGCAGATAACGGATGTGCAATTGGTGTATTTGAATATTGTTTTTGTAGATTTGATTTAGCATTCGAGCCAAAAATAATTAAGTTAATAACTGTTAAGGGTTAAATAAAGCTTATAAATGTTTAAGCCAAAGTGTGAGCAATGCGTATATAAATTTATTTAATACATATTTACATGGCCAGCTGAGAACTTCGCTGGAAAGGTAATATTGTTAAAATATTATGTTATAAGAACATGAGCATAGAGAGTGGACTATGATGATGTTTGATCTTAATGCCAATTTATTTGCAATGACCTAGTCTCACTAATATTAAGATATATCTGTTGTAAAGATTAGGGCAAAAGAATATTTAATCAGGATGATAGGATAAGATCAAGAAATTTGCGAGGGAATATTAACTTTAAATTTATTAAATAAAATTATTAAATTTAATCAGGGGAGAAATTGATTATGTATTTTCTAAAATATATCAGTAATAAAAAGAGAAAGCATTGTAAACGGGAAGAAACTGGTATTTGCTATATTTAAAGTAAAAAGAAAGTGTAGATAATGTATATGTTTTTGTATTGATGTTGAATTATAGTTTGTCAAATAAAATTTATTTGTTTTAAATAAAATTTGCGTGTGTCTCCATGTTTTTGTGGGTTATTATTATCTAGATATTTCCAATCCAATCATACATCAATATATTATTATTAATATTTGAATTATTATGTACATAACGGATATTTAGTAGGGCTATTTAAAAGGTTAATATCAAATGCTTAAAATTACCAATAATTTAATATTGCTGAAGTATAAATCGCAATAGAGATAGTATTGAGTGATAGCAAGTACAGAGGGTGGGCATAAAATCCTTTCTCCATCCGTTGTATTCAAACCTCTCTAGACGCATTTTACTTTTATATAATTTTGTTATAATTGCGACTATGTTTTATGATGTGTTTATAATGATTTAATAAGCTTAAAATATTCCGAGCTTTAATGTAAATTGATTTTAAACTGCATTAAAGACAACCGAGATTACCTTGGAGGCCATCATGAGAGGAGTTTTTATCACCAATAACCTATCGCAGCTTATTCGATTTCCACACCTAATTGTTCGAAAAACCCTGAGAAGAGATGATAATGAGAGGAAATGTGCTAGTAAAGGAAAATAAAAGGGTAAATTTTAATAGTTAAATAAATAATAGTGTAATAGACATATGGATGTGAAATTGATGGGGGAGTGGATCAGGAAAGTGAAGATGAATATAGAACTTTATAATTAGGATAAAATTTAATTGTAGCTTTAATCATAGTGAATGGGGAAGGCACTGAGAATAACCTGGAGTTTTTAAAGATATTAATATTGTCAATTTTAATGCGTTCTCAGTGTTCTCTAAATCGATTGTGTATTAACCCATTCATGAAATATTATTACTAAGAGTATCGAATTGAGATTTAACCTGTATATGATATTAGAGTTGCAATTTGGCACCCTGACAATTAAGCTTATAGATGTTCTGTATCATCATCATCATCTCAGTAGGCCTCAGAAGTAATGTCAGCTGGGAATGATGAAGTATCCATCGATCCATCCTTGAAATGTTGTAATTGGAATGCAATTTATCTGCAAGTGTGTAAATGCCATATAGACTTGAATATAGTATAATCAATCCATAACTGGATATGCGATCATTTAAATAAAATTCTCATTGGTTAGAGTAAAGTTATAATTAGCTTAAACTATCCAATAATATATATATATATATATATATATGATATTTGTAGGCTCTCCCAATCGTTTTAGTTGTATTTGAAATGCAATGCAAATGACCGATCGAGAGATTGCAAAATACGTTTTATATTAATTTAATAAGTTTTGATAAAATTGGCAAAATAAAGAATAACTTTTCCGTTTGTTGGAATTGATTTTTATTTGGTTACAATTGGCTTGTAACGCGGTCGCACGAAGGAGATTATATTTAATTTATACGTATAGAATATATTAGTCTATGCATTATATTTAAGAAATTATTAGATTAAATCTATACTTAGAAATTATTTGGTCTATACTTAGTATATCAGAATATATATAATTGATGCATTGCATATTTAATTGATACTTGAGAAAGGCATCTGTCGTTAATTTATAATACACTTAGATAATTTTTGATTAGAAAATGGCCCAAATCTCATTTCGTTTGTTAGAATATATATATACAATTCGTTTGAATTCCAATTAAAAAAAGAAATAATCAGCTTTTAAGGCTTAAAAATATAGTAATTAGGGCAAAAATTTTCTCATATTAAACTGCATTTAAAAAATTCTACAGCTCTATCTAACATACAAATAAAAACTATTGTAGATAATATTTTATTCACAAAAAAATCTAAATTCTAAATTTTTTTACCTACCTAATGTGATGGCTGCTGTTGTTTCTTTGCTACTAAATTTGATATGCGAGGCTGTAGCGTTGTTTCGGAAAGACGAAGCGCTACTTTAACATCCATTCTATTTCATTGTTTATTTTTTATTATAGACATTGCTGAAAATGTTTTCTCACATAAATACAAGGTTGAAAAAATCACTAATAATTTGATAGCTTTGTAACTAAAAGTTGGATATTCTTTTTCAAGTGATAGCCAAAATTGAGATAACGATTGCATTTTATGTCTGGGCACCTGAGTGAGATCAGATGACAATTCAAACAGATTTTCTTTTTCATGAGATTCAAATGCACAAGAGTTTACATCTTTCAAAAAAGGGTTATTAATCCAGAGATTACTTTTACAAGGATCCTCATTTTCAGGAAAATAATTATCAAAGTTTTCAGTTAACGCTCTTAAATGCTGACTAATTATGTTGAATATGACTTTCTGGTTGACATCAGCAGCAGTCAAAAATTCTCCTAAAAGTGGAAACATATCTATATCTTTTTGTTGTACACGACTATCCCAAAATGACAGCTTTTTTCTAAATGCGTCCATTTTATTTCTCAATATAAAAATATTTGTACAATCTGTTAAGAAGGTCAAATATGTCCACTAAGTATGCAAGTTTAGCCATCCATTCATCATTCAACAAAGGTTCTACTAGGACTGATTTCCACTCTAGTAAAAACTGTTTTACTTCTCTAAGTTCGAAAAGACGTGCTGGAACTTTCCTCTTGATAACCACCTCACTTCTGCATGTAAAAAAAGATGTTGGTGGTGTAATTCCATGCTCTCACACAATATTGTGAATAATCTGGAATTCTTTGCTCGACTGTGCATTTTATTAATAATTTTAACAGCATCATTCATTACAATATTTAGTTCAGTAGAAGCTTCTTTGCAGCTAGTTGTTCTCAGTGGATCATGCAGTGAGTGAACAAGATGTCCAGGTGTGTGACTTTCTTTATTTTTATAACTACTCCTGAGTGTCATCCAGTCATGCTGGCAGCACCATTCGTAAATATTCCTACACATTTACTTCAGTCCAAACCTTGTGCTTGAAAATACTCATCAAGAACATTAAATATCTCTGAAGCAGTAGTCCATGCAGGTAAATCAAGGCAACAAAAAAGTTTTTCCTTTAAGTCTTTATCTTCATTATATCTCATGAAGCAGAGTAGAATAGTGTGATTACTCACATCAGTTGATTCGTCAAGCTGAATCACAAAACATTTCGATTTTTTAATGCCCTCTAAAACTTGTTCTTCAATATCTGTGGCCATATCAACAATTCTCCTCCCTGAAAGTGGTACAGGGTTTAGTTTTTTAGCAGCTTGGGGACCCAAACCTTCTTGTACAACATCGAAGCTGCAAGGCTTTACTAATTTCTCTCCAATCATAAATGGTTTTTTGTTTTAGCTATTCAAAGAGCAACTAAATAAGATGGTTGAAGCAGTGATTGGTCACTAGTCATCATCGTACTCATTTGATTTTTCTGAATTTTCATTTGATCATGTAATCTTTCAAGAAAGTCAAATGGCTTATGGATAAGTTCTCCATGCTTTGAATGCAAATGACGTGCAAGTTTGGAAGGTTTCATGGCTTCATTTGACAAAATTTTGGAACATACTACACACAAAGGCCATGGTGATAGTTCACTGTCAGGAGCAACT
This sequence comes from Epiperipatus broadwayi, assembly GCA_028023455.1. Lineage (NCBI taxonomy): Eukaryota > Metazoa > Onychophora > Udeonychophora > Euonychophora > Peripatidae > Epiperipatus > Epiperipatus broadwayi. The sequence continues at coordinate 488,439 of JAQFVV010000464.1, forward strand.
ATGAAACCAAGTTTTAAATACTCCTTATTATAATTTTTAATAAAATGACCTTTTTTGTTTTTTCCTGCACATTCTGAACTATCAGCATATTTCTTTTTCCTCATTTCTTCAAGAGTTGAAACACTAGTACCTGGCATACTTTCAGTATCAGCATCTCTTTTTACTGAAATATTATCCTTGTCTCTTCTTAAGAAGGCCAAAAGGTTTTGCTGTTTGACTTTTTTTGTCTCCATTTTGTGAAATTTACAATTTCAAAAAGAAATGTCACACACAAAATAAAAAAGATAATACAAATGCAATATAATCTTTTGCTATATGTGAACAATAAATGAGCTGACACAATACAGAAATGCCTACTAGGTATAGAAATGACCTATAAGGTAAGGAGTGGTGCAATTCTCATGAGATTGATGCTTTGTCTATTAACGATTGAATTTTCAGATAAATTCATTTGATTATTATTTAATAATTATAGCATTATCTAATAATTTAAATAAAATTTTGATTTATAATTAATTTTATTTAAACAATTGTGATGAAAAAATAAAAATTTTTTATATTAATTAAAAGTTTAAAATCTTATTATTTTGTTATTACAAACTTTCTTGGCAATCTAGTGTGGACCGGCGGAAAACCATTACAAATGTAAACAAAAAGAAATATGTCATACATCAATTTTCCCACAATTCATTAATTTTTATATTGGCAACCTATCTATTTATCAATTGTTGCTTTTCACTTTTTATTAACATAGCTTCTTTAATTTTGTGTTTATTATTATTTCTTTCAATACACAAAATCTTAACTTTATTAAAATCAAAACCATAATTACATGTTACATTATGATCAAAAAATACTGAAGGTGACACGTCATCATCTCTAACATTCTCTTGTCTTGATTTTTTTACTTGTTTATATAACAACAAATGCATATTTCTTTTTGTTTACATTGGTAACGTTTTTTTGTAATACAATTTGAATCTAGTTGATAATGACTACATAGATAGTTGAAAGTACTTCTATTAAATTGTGGTATATATTTGTTTTTAAAATATTTTTTACTGTATTAATTATTGGATTGTTTTGAAGAATTATATATATATATTGAACCGTATTCGAATATGTGCATTCGAAACACCGGTCTCTTAGGCAGAGAAGAACATACTCGGAGAGTATGTATGCCCAAACAATAGCTATAAAGTATATAACTAGCATTACATTTCCAGGACATAGCTTCTTCTCGGCTGTGGAGTTCAACACCAAATCCAAAACACTTTTTTGTTTGTGTATAAACACGGGTGCCAGCTGTTTATTCTAAAAGAATACTAAAAGAATAGACAACGCACTTTGAACAGTGGCCACTAACTCAACGCCTAAATCCACAACTATCTCAGCTGTTTGTAATCACTAATAGATTATACTTCATTAGTGGTTAAAAGAATTGATAAAAAGAATTGACCGACAAATAAATTTAATTTTAAAGACAATTTATTAACTAACATTTATTTACTAAATTTAAACATTTTATAATTCTAATAAAAACACATGCATATTTTTAAATTAACATTTCTAAACTAGTTTAAATATTCTTGTATATTTTCATAACCGAACACTGGTATTTATCTAATTTAACCAATAATATTGATATAAGGATCATGCACATATTAACTCATGCACACACATAATAATAATAAAGTATTACATAGCATTTGAAATTTAAACACACATATCAATAGTTCATTTATGTATGATATCGAGTTCATATAATTAGATTCTTGGAGGATTGACATGAATTAATGAAATGCAATGGCTATTACAGTATAAACGAAAATAAGCAAATGTTTTACCTAGGATTTTGAACGTAGACGTAGAATTTTGTTCTCTTTGGAGGCTGCTTTCGGTGAGAATATTTCCATTATGAATGCTTACCAGCCGGCTGGGACTTTTCCTTGATGAGTTTCCTGATTTTCACGATTATTACTATTGGAGACAATTAAATACTGACGGAGATTTTCTAAGTTGTTACATTGACATTATTTCACGGGCAGATCTTGCTGTTTTCATCGGACTTTTTTAGGCTGTGGAGAGGCATGAATTCCCAAAATCTTCTCAACACTGCATTTTGTTTGTTAACTGACTCAATTAATTTCTGAACTGCACTCACTCAATAAATTTGTGAACCAATTCACTGTCTGATAAAAAAGTCTATTTATATCTGCAACGTGTTGTCGAAATATTTCCGGTGATAATCATTTGATAAACACGTTGTTTTATTTTATTAATAACCATTGCCGTGTTTTTAATGATAATCTTCTTTTATTTTGCATACATTTTTATTTATTTACAAATCACACATATATACGCACATATATTTTTAATACAATTTACTATTTAGTTTTAACATTATAATTAAATTAAACTTGAATGAAAAGAGATTTGTACGTTTTAACTTTTTAAATTATATTTTTACGAATACTAATAAAAACTCTTTACTTCCCTTTATAACCCTTAGTTTCATTTCTCAAACCAAGACTCCCCCTCCCCTTTTTTGATTAATTAATTGTAGCTTTTTTTATTTCAAAAACTAATGCTAGAAAACTATTTAATTCTTATCTTTTTTCTAAAACAAACTGCAATAAACTCTTCAACGTTTATTTTATGTTTTCTTTTATGAACGATTATTTTAATAATATAATTTTAGATAAAATTATATGTGCCTATATCAATATATATATATATATATTGTAATGGTCAGGGGATGATCAGAGAGTCTTATCATATCTGCACTACAGGGCACCACCAGGCTATTTGAATCTGAAAAATTTATATAGTTGGCAGATACGTGCTGTTAAGATCTAATTTTTACATATGTTTTATTCTGACCGTCAGCCCATGCTAGCTCATGGAGACTCAGAAATTTAATATAAAACTTGCTTAAAAGAAATATATTAATATTTAAAAAAAATGAAATAAGCCACTGCCAGTAATTAACATACAAACATTTATTAACGCACATATAAATAAAATTGAGGATAAAATTTATCTTTAGATTTTAATATTAATTTTTAAATTTAGATTACTATTTTAAACAGTCTGCACAGATGAATTTAATAATATTTTATTAGAGTGTCGAGTATGAATAAACTACATAGATTGCATTTGAAAAGAAAATATTCTATCTCTTATTCAACCTTAGGCCAAAAGTTCACAGTCAAACAAACTCCAATCTATCTGATATATCGATGTATTCAATGCGGCATGAATATGATGGCACAATACCATACTGTGAGGAATGCACATCTGCACAGCATGGTTAGAGAAGACATTGACTCTCATCCAGTACAGAAATGGTACATCTGTCTGGCGAGAAGAACAATAAAAAAAACTCCATAGGAAGGAACTGTGTTTTCCATCTTACTATCCCATTCCATAGTCTAAAGGGGTGATCCAAGGAGCAGGTAATATGTCTGCTTTCGATGGTCAGTACAAAATGGGACTTATTTTACCAAAGTGCAGCATATCACATGATCCTGCATATAGCGGATCTTCATACTATATTTACAAATTACACCAATATATCCAATCAATTAACCCAATTTACCTACGAAACACATAACCTAAGATTAACCCTCCCTTAATTAAACTAATATAACTTTACAAATCTATGCAGCCATTCACACCTGACTTAAATTTAACATTTATTAAGTTTAGTTTAACAGAAAAAAAATCATAATAAAAACTTAAAAGAATGAAACAAATAACTTAATGGAAATGACTTAAAAAAATACATCAAATAAAATTAGTTATTAATAATAATTTATGTTGGTCAGATAGGATTCTATTTCTATTAAATACTGAAAAGGTTTTGGAATTAAAAGTTCTTACTGTTTTGAAAATGTTCATTAGTTATATAGTTCTTATTGTTTTAGAAAAGTTCATCCTTTATAGTTGCTTGCAATTTGGGATCCAGCATTAATTCCCCCAATGTCCTATGGTCTGCAATATAGGAAAACAATTGGTCATTTCTCTTTCTTTTTTTTTTTTAGCAAAACTGAAAGGATTAAAGAGTGCATCTTTTCAATTCCTTCTCCTTCAACTCTCTCTGCACTAACACATATAGCACACCTCTGATTTCACATCTCCATCTTTTTTTAATTATTTCCAAACTTTTCCTTTTATTGTAAACTTTTGGATCCAGTGGGCATTACGTTATGATGATGATCCTTTCATTGTGGTCCATTTCCTGAGGGATTTCTTTTATTGCCTATTAGTTTCTCTTGTTTTTTCTCTTATCTGACCTTTATTTATACATTTTAAAATTCTCAAGGGCTAGTTTGGTTTTAACTAATTAAAATAATCATTTCCATTTTACACAATAGCATTAATTAAATTTGTACGTTCTTAAAGATATATTTTTATCTTTAAATCTTTTTAAGTTTTTGTTGAAAATTTAGTTTTAAAACTTTTTTCCTTTTTAATAAAGTTTTCTTTTAATAATTTTTTTCATCTGTGCGATTATATATATATAAAGTTTAGATGACTTTTAACTTTCAATTTTTAATTCTTAAAAAAGAAATTTTTATTTACGAACTTTTATTTTTAATGTCTAATTTTTAAAATAAATAATGTAACGGCGTGTGTGCCTATTACAATATATATATATATATAGGCTAAAGATTTTTGCTTTTGCTTGCTCAGTTTAAGCAATAAAGCAATAAACATAAATGCAAGTGATAACCAAACATTATTTATATTTGAAGAAATATTAACTTACAATATTTTTCTACAGTGCTTTATAAATTACTTAAAACAATATTACAAAATTAATCAAATAGAATAAATTTTTTAATTCAAAATAATAACAGTGTGTGAAATAAATTAACAATCTTTTATTAAATGTTTTATAAATTATAAACTTTAAACAATATTAAAAATTATCCAATATAATATTTAAAAAATTCTTAAAATATATTTCTATTATCTTTTATATATACAATGCATGCTAATATCTTACAATTTTTGCAATGAATAGCTAAGTCTGTTACTTTACAATATATGCATTGATTCAGAGGTAGCTCTTTAGGCCGTTTTGGAGACAATACCAGTCATTTTGTTACTTAGACGCACATATTATAATTACAGCCATTTTTAATAATAATATTTGTTAATAAAGTTTATTAATCATTTTTGTTATATTTTTTAAATATTCTTTATATAAGTGTTATCATTAATGCTTGAAACTTCTAAACCCTAAATATTCTTTCAGTATGTTTCTTCATTACCAGCCTTATTGTTTCTAACTGCTTGGTGTACAACTCCTTCTCTATTGGCTGTTCTGCATTTACTTGCTATTTTGTATAAGTTGATGTTGTTCTATATTTATTTGCTATCCCAGTTACTATTTCATTTTTTAGCTTTTAATCTTGTAATCATTTTTTAAATTTTTTTATAGGTTTGCTTTTAAGTAATATTATCACTATATAAAGTATTACTACATTTTTTATATTTGCTCCAACCCTGAAATACAGCCCATTCTTTCACCAAATGTCTCTACAAATTTTTTCTACCAAATACCTTCTTTGTTGTTTGCCTTATTCTATTTTTGTACATTAAGTAATCTTACCTAATTTCTCTATTTCATTTTCATCATTATTCTATATTTTATGTAACTTTACACACAAGTGTGTGATATCTTTCATCCTTTAATATTATATATATATATATATATATATATATATATATATATATATATATATATATATATATATATATATATATATATATATATATAATAAATCATAGATATAATAAAATATCTTTACTAACAACAAAATGATATATAACAATAGCTGATATATAACAATATAATATATATATATATATATATATATATATATATATATATATATATATATTGTGCCCTTTTGTATGGGTCTCCATAAATTGTTGTATCAATCTATTTAAAAAATTTTAAATTTAAGATATATTTAGCTATATGATGTTAATTTTGTTTATAACAATCTTTTAAAAAGTGTAATTAAAGTAATTCATGAGTATTTGATATGTAAAAATTGTGCTGATGTTTGAGAGAGACGTTTCAATGGGGATGATAATAGTATATGGTTGGGAAAACTGGCCATAATCAATACTGCATTAATAAATTTAATAAATAAATGTTTAAAGTTAAAAGTTTTAAAAAGACAAGTTAAAATTAAATGCATATATTTATTGTTGATAAAGATTAATATTTAATAAATGAATATAAATATTTTAATTATTAGTAGTACATAATAGAAGATTAATATTTGATTTTAATAATATCGAAGTATTATTTTAAAAATTGTTATAAGATATTATTTATTTTAAAAATATTTATTTTTAAAAAATGAATTGTTAGTTTATTTTTAGATTATTACAAGCGTTTGTAGCTGTGTTGTAAAAACAGATGTTAGTTAGACACATACACACATGCTTGTGAGTTTTTTAGTAAAGTTGCAAAACTATTTTAAAATTCTGTTATAAAATTTATAAATATTATATTGGCTATCACGAGATAAAAATAAAAATAATTAATGTGAAATATTAAATCTGATTTTTAAAATACTGCTTAAAAACATAACGAATAAAAATAGACTTAGTTTGTTTATAAAAATAATCTTATAAAAGTTAAAAGTGAAATAAAGTAAGAAAATATATTTTAAAAAATGTTTAATGGATTTAAATAAACAATAAAGATTAATTTAAGAATTTAATAATGTGATAAATAATAAATATTAAATAAGTCATTATTTATTTTTAATTCTGTCTTGTTGGTAAAATATGTAAATAAGCTAGCAAGTTGATTGTTTAATTTACCAATCAAGTGGGGAGTTTCTTCGGGTATAAAACCAAGGTTCAATTGTTCGGAGGGGGATTGTGATTGAAATTCTTAAAGTAAAGTGTGCTATTAGAAATAGCTAAGTAATTATAGACGCTCTCGTAATCGTTTTAAAATTATAAGAGAGTAGTTTTTTTAAAATAATTTATAAAAGTTACCGATAAATATGCAGTGCTAATTTTAATTATAATTTCCTATTGATCGTCTCGATCGAAGCTCAATTTACTATCAAATAGTCATGAAAACTTCATATAAGGATAGAATGTATTGGAGACTTTATACTAAAAATTTAACAAACGCTGGATTAACTAGGAGAGTTACTAGATGCATAAAAGTAATATGTTGGACTTTATATAAATTTAAAAGCTGATTGTAATTAATTTTTATAAATCAGATATTTAAAAGAATGAGAAATACTTCTTTATGAAGAAAGTATTTGTAAATTATAAATCTAAGTATATAACTTAGTAAAGATGGTAAATAATACTGATTACATAAATACTTGCCTTGTTAAGTCTTTATGGTTTAAAAGACTAAATTTTGACAGTTTAAAAGGCAAATAAATTGAAAATTTAATGGGTAAAGAAGTACCTATAAATAAAATTATTATATTAGTAAAGTCTGAACGCTGGTCGTACAGAAGAATCTAAAATTAATCTTACCTAAATATTCATTAAGGAATGCGCAAATAAAATACATGTGGATATCCAAGTCAATTTAAAATAATTAAATAAGAACTTTATAAATTATAGACTAATTCTAAAAATAATAACTTTTAAATAATATTTTTTTTTTCCCTTTAAAAGAAATGAATCCGGATCTTATAAACTATTTTAATTATTATTTTATTCTTATGGTGGAACTGACTTTGACTTTTATTTTTATTTTTTTTTAAAAAAAGAACGTTTTCATTTATTTCATAAAAACTTTTAAAAACACGTGATGTACCGGAAAAGGAAGTAATGTTGGTGAAAGTTTGTGCCTAGGAAAAAGAACAATTATGGTAAAAGAAGACACCGTTGGATTTTATGTAATATGTTTTTATTTATTAACTAACATAAATATTTAATTAATTATTGATTTATTAAAGATAGGAAAGGTACATTTACATTTTTTTTTTTAAAATAATAACTAAATATTAATATAACTTTTCATTGCATAAAGTTTATTTTATAATTATACAACACGTAATATTTTAAAGAATAATTGTTGAGTGTAAATGTGAAATTATTTTGAAACTGTAATCCTGGAGGACATCGTGTGACGGACTGTACATTAAAGTATCATTTATGGTAAAAAATTATGTGATAATAATAATTTGATGTATTTACTATGTTTTCTTTAGATCAACCAAATGTTATTTGATTGTTGAATGAATGTATTAATATTTAAATAATATACACGCATAAGATTAATAATAGCAGTTTTATTTTAATATGCATACTTTAAATTGATGATGTAAATTTAGTACAACATAATATGAGAACCTAGAAATAATTATATGATTCTTTCGTGAATAAATTTTAATGTTTCTGTTACAATATTAGGAATTAGATTTATTATATTAGTGTAAGTTATTTATTTTTTTTTTCTTTTCAAGTTAGTAAGAGATATATAAAATCTATATTTTATTTTTATTTTATTAGATAAGTTAAGTTAATTTTACATAGAAATTTATATTTTGATTGAAGGCTTATCGTATATAGATGATGAGGTATAAGAGATTTTTGGATAAATATTATTTTTTTTTTTAAATTGGTCATCTATTTTTCTGAAGTTAAATAAGGTTAAAATGACTTTTGTAGATAGAAGTTTTTTTAGGAAGGAATAAGAATAACAAGTAAAGAAGAGTAATAGTTTAAATAAAAAAGAATCATAGAATTTTATTTAATATAATACTTTATAAAATTTGAAATTGTTGAATAATTTAAAATATTATTTTAAAAGAACATATACGTATTGCATATTTTGATAAGACATGTAGTATGACATTATATCGGAATGAAATAAATAGTTATAAACAATAATTGTTATTATATTACAAGTTATATCAGTTTATACATTAATTAATATTTGAGTAATACTGATAGTAAATGGAATACATACTAGTACATTATAATAAATAGCAGTAAGACTTAAGTGAAGTAGCATTTTAATTATTAAAGTCTGTTTATTTACATATATGCTACATGAATGATATTTCACATAAAACCTTTTCTTGTATTAATTGATGACAAATGATGTTTATTAAAATTTAAAGTCATAAACTTAATTAAATGTTATTGATAGAACATTTTAAGAAATGTATAAATTATCTATTTATGATTATGGAAATAGTAACAGTGTAAAAATCTTGTATTATTATTTTTTTATTTTTTTTTTATTTTCTTTGGTTTCCACTTTAAATGTAAATAGTGTAAATAAGTTATTTGTTAAAGTTGATGTAAATAAATTTGTTAAGTTGTTTTAAAAATGTGTCGAATTCATTATTTTACACCACAGCATTTGACAACAGATAATTTGAATGTACATAATATTTGCACAATATGAATTTATTATTTTATTATTTGAGAAAGAAACACAATATTTTATTAATATAATTTATAGAAATTGATTGACATTAACATATAATATTACAATGGTCACAAAGTAATTATAATGCACAATATAAGAATATAATATTATTTATTGCCACAAATTGTTAAATTATAAGATTTTGGTCTATTTTAAAGTTAAGATACTATATGGAAATGAAAGACATGTATATGATTTACTTATTTTCTTAATGATTAAAAGTATAATCCAATAGATAAGATTAAGATATACACTAAAGATTATTATTGTTAGTTATTGTTATTAGAATAAGTTAGGTGTATTTAGGTTTGATATTAAATCCCTTATCATTCCTATCTGCACAAATTATTATTACTTTAAGATAATTAAAAGAACCTGAGATTTTTTTAAATTATATTTCCTTAACAAAAGATTGAGATTTATTTATCTATTATTATTAAAGATAGTTCATTTATAAAAGTCATAAGAGTGCTGTAGAGTTAGTAATGAGATAATAAAGAAGTAATAGTATTCTTATGCCATTGAGACAGTGTCTTGGAAAGACATTGGCTCAATGTAAATTCAATTACCAATTGTAACTTCACTTCACAGTCTCATGATTTTAGTAAATACTTATTTAATTAGTACATTATATTGAACTATATTAATTATGGATAAGTTATAATAAATTTAATAAGATATAGTATTATAAAAATATATTAAAGATAGTTATGTATATTTTAGCCGAGCATAATGATTTAATTAAGCTAGTCATATTTTAAATTATATCATATATCGAGAAGTGAGGGTACAATATATATATATATATATATATATATATATATATATTGTGCCAGGCATTATCAAATGGCCTTACACAAAGTCTGCTGTAATGTAAAATTGTATATATTAAGCACATTGATTATATAAATGTGCTATATTAATATGGGAAGTTGGGTCTGAGCATTAGAATATCCACACACACCAATCTAAAACAAACATATAATAAACTCATGTACACCTGGGTCTCTTTTTACGTGGTCTTATTTAACACGATTTTGAAGTTACGCGATTCATGTTTCACCGGAAGTCGGTTTCCGATAATGCGCTATTACTTTAAATAATAAATTTCGTGCACTTACATTATATTGAAAGTAATAGCACATTATTGGAATTCAACTTTCATCTTAGTAATTTCAATATTTTCAGTGCTTTATAATAGTAAGATTTTATGCAATAATGAAATTAAAATCATGATTTCCACATTTTATGTATACACACATTAAATTTTACAAGATTATAATGTAAATTTGTTCAAACATTGTGCGTGTTAATTTTGCATTTTAAATCACATTCTGTTTTTGCTTTTTAAAAAAGAATGTAATCAATTATTATTTTTTTATTAATGACACTTATCATTAACGTGCTCTTAAATTCCAACGAGAGCTAAATGGTTGTATGTCTGGTTATCGCGAGCTTCGTAAACAATTAATAAAATTATTGTCTCAAAGATTAATTACTAATTATGTTGTCAGCAGAAAATCATAATAATTAAAACATGTATAAAAAAATGTAAATTACTTTACTGTAAATTATGCATAAAAATATATTATTTTGAATAAAATTAAATATTATAGTTAAAAAAAGTTTGTCGTGTATCAATTTTTTTCAAATTTGAAAATTTTTATTAGTCATATTTTATTTCCTTATTTTTTTTGCATGAATTTTAAAGTAATTTTACATTGGTGCTTTACTTTTACATGAATTTTGAAAAATCACAGACCGCATCCCTCCTTTTTCAATGTAAGTTACATCTATTTTTGTGCGATTTTGTTTGCGCGTGTTTTCTGAGGAACCTATCTATCACGTAAAATGAGACCCAGGTGTACTTTTTTTTTTGTTTATATATTTTATTTTTATTTTTTGAATATTTTTAGTATGTCATTTTATGTATTTTGCTTTTCTATGAAGAATTCAAATAAAGAAAATCAAACCTTATTGAACAAATGAATCACATGTTGGAACATATAATAAATAATTAAAGGAATTGTTCCAATATACTTGTATGTATTTTTTATTTTTTTGTTAATTGTTTTTCTAAAATGTAATAAAAAATGTTAATTGCTTTGGTAAAAACTTAATCTGACCAAAAGCAAAATGTTTGATAATAAATGTTGTAATTAACATATTATTTTTTATAGATAAAGTAGAAATTCTTTTGAATAATAATAGCTGTAATCAAGTGATCTGGGCATTCAAGATGGAAACCATTATGCCAAACTTAAAATGTAGAATTTAATCGGAAAAATATATAGGAATGTTTACAATCTAAGTGATAAGCTAAATTAAAAGGATTGGCTGATTCATACTTCTCAAGGGGATACCTGAATTGGTTATGTATGAGTGGGGTTAATATTTTTTGGTCAGTGCTGTGGGATTCATTCTTTTTTTTGGCAGTTGTTCTGGGCAAGTCATTCAGGACTTTGGCTCCAGAATTCTCCAATCATTCAGCTATTTAGAGATTAATTTATGGACTAGACTATTAGTGATATTCTTGAGAACAAATCCATTATACAATTCTTTTAAGAACTCTTTGTCTTTGTGTGGATTTAAGTAACCATTCAAGACAGCAGATAAAAATTTAATAATAATCCTTATTATTATATATATATAAAAAGATAAGTTCCAGTAAAATGACCATGGAGTAGACAACCAGCCGGTGCACTGCCTTTGCTCTGACCCAATCGCCAAGATGTGATCATGCCAGTTCCAGCCAGCCATGATGATGAAAAAAGCTACCTTGCCTATGCCCGAATGAGATGAAATCCTCACCGCACAGCTAGTTGATTTAAGCCCTCTCAAACCAGAGAAGATGAAGACACCTACATAAGTTTATTTTACAAGTATTTTATTAATATTGAAATAATTAACTCTGATATTTCCGATTAAATATAGTATTATGTTATTATTATTATTAATCATTTAAAAAAAGAGAGAGAGAATTGTCTCTCACATATATATATAGTGAATTTACGGCTATTGCAGGCAGAATGATACAGCTTTTACTTAGGTCTTTTAATTCATTTTCTTATTTCAAATTCTTGTATTTTCAACAAAGGTTACAATTAGATTTTTTTTTGTTGCTATTTGTTTTTCTTCTTGTCGTTACTCCTGAAATTCATCATACATGTATAAGAATTTATCTATTGCAAAAAGGAAATAGATACAGTACCTTATGTTGAGTGCTATATAGTATCTGAGCTAATGCAACCTTATTGACATGTTGAAAAATATAAAATTAGTGAAATATTTCATAGTGCAAATATATGTATGCATAGTTTTTTTTTATTATTATATTTGCTATCAATAAAAAAGATTTTAAAGTCCTGAGTAAAAGTGAATGCCTGTATGACCGAAAATTTCTTATCTGAAAATATCTGTACATCAAATCACATGAAGTATAACTTATTTCTACATGGTAAAAAGCTCAGACCACTTTCATTCCTTATAAAACATTGTAAATAGCTTTAGGGATTTATTATTTTTCTTATTTAAAATTGTATTTGATCTATTTCAATGGGTTTGTGATAATTAATTATTTAGTATTTTTTTTTATTATATCATCATTAGTATGAAATGGTGGTGGATATTTGGGATTAAATAAATATTTAATCATAATATTAAACTTGTTTCATTTTCGTATTATTATTTATTTGAAAAAATGTATTCTTTCCTTATCAACCACATACCTGTAATAACCATTTAACTTACCCACTGAAGACCCTAGATGTAGAGTACTGATCTAGCCACATGGGATATCACTCTACCGGGATGTAAAATCTTATTTTTATGCTCCACTGAACATATGGAATTGCACATCCTTTTAGGAGGGGGAAACTTCATTTTTTGATTTTTTCCTAGAAGTGGTGTGCAAAAGTCTATTTTGTAAATAGACTTTTCAAAGGTGTGTACTTACCATAAAGTTCTAAATATTCAGGCATTCAAATAAGATATCAACTAAAGGGTGTTTTTAACTGCAGAGTCCTGTCAATTCAGTCTTTCTATCAGTTTAGCATACAGATAATCAGCTAAATTGGTATCAATTTCTTTCCTGTTAAATCTTGATCACTTCATGCTCAGTGCAAGATTGGGATTAGAAATCCACACGGGAGTATGGCCTGGTACTATATATATATATATATATATATATATATATATATATATATATATATATATATTAAATACCACCTTTGGATTATTCCCTAAATATGTACAATAGGTTCTATAGAATCATCAGCACAACTGATGCAATGAATAATAAAGGCTTTAATTTTTATTAAGCTTTATTTGAGATTCCAAATGTAACACTAGTTGGAAAATTTAAAATTAGGATTTACAGTAAGTAGCTAAATGTAGCTGTTTGAAATGATTGAGTTGTTATAAATAGAGAAAAGAATAGAGGGATCTAAATACATAAGTAAATTCTGTAACCAAAGAGAATATCAAAAGTATAATTTGAGATGAAAATATTTAAATAACAACTGCACTACTCTCCATTTATATCTCTCAGAAAATATAAATTATTATAGTGTGTCATTACCAATTTCCCTGGAGTAATGCACATCACTGGCTTTATTAATGGTTGGAGAAACTGCATAATTGTCACTTATATCTTAAATTATAGGATCATGACTACCATATAAGCCATTTAAATAATTTTAACTGCCATTAGCCATATTTTTAGCTTTATATAGAAAAATAATTAATAACCATAAGGTAAATTAAAAAAAAAAGACTTTATATCTAATTATCAAACAATATTGTATAACTTAACTGCTATGGAGAATTGAGAATGAAGAATTACAAAAGCTTTAAACATTAACAAAACAAATAATATAATAAAAGTAGAATCCAAATTGAGTATGAAATGAACATTTTCTTCATATAAATTAAATAAAAAGCTAGTTGTATTAATTTTAAAATAATTATTTCAAGATTAATTATATGTATAGTATTTATTATATCAGACATTTGCTTAAAATTTAACAAACTTTTTACATTCATAAAAGAAAACGTCTACATTGACATATATTTTTAAATGTATTTATAACCAAGAACAATTCAATTTTTTCAACTCTTCAATCCCAAATTTAAAATGCAAGCTTCTAGTTCTGCTAGATAAAAATTATTGCTAATGAAAGAATGCAACAAAACATTACATTTTAGTAAATAATAAACAATAAAAGTTGCAATAGCTTAGATAATAATTCAATAATATAAATAAGTAAAAAGTAAGTAAAATGACTAAAAAAATTATAAATTGTGTTAAGCAAATAAATAAAAAAAACATTTTCACCCAGGGAGATGTTTAGTCCGAATTCTAGAAGTTTAGAAATTTGTCTTGAGGCTACTTCAAATTTTGGGAAATCAAAGTGTCCTTGATTGCACACTCTAATTGATCAAATTGTTTTCAATATATATATATTGTAACGATCCGGAGAAAGGAGCTCGTTACAATATATATATATATAAATGTTACAGAGAAAAGTGTGAAAGGCAGGCATTGCATAAAATGCCTAGCATTCTATACAATGCTTGACATTTTTAGGCAAAGTATGAAATTTTATTTTTATCTTAAATTTTTACATTCTTTCCTTATAATTGTATACATTGTCTAGGCCAGAGATCCCCAACCCTATGCCCATGGGCACCATGGTGCCTGCAGACCATTTTATGTGTGCACGCTGCTATCCTAACATGATAAAAAATTATTTATCTGATACAAATAAATTTAATTTTTAAAATTTCTTATAAATTATTGTATTATATTTTAATCAAATTGTAGGGCAAACTATATTTTTACAGCGTAAATAAATATTTTTTTGTACATTACATGTATTATTAACAATATCCAACTATAAATTTACATTGAAAAAATAAATGGTGCCCACCACCTGGCCGGTATTATAGAATGTGCTCTTAAGTGCAAAAAGGTTGAGGACCCCTGGTCTAGGCATTACAAAAAATAACAAATAGTTTTTAAAAAAAAACATGTAAAAGTCTTTTAATGAAAAAACACATATGAAATTGTAAAAAGTACAAAATATAAGACAGGGAACTTTTAATAGAACAAAATAACTGTAAAAATAGTTTTTTTTATATTAAATAATAAACGTTAACTAATATATTGAAATTATGATAGTACATGGAGTTTCACTTTTTTAATTTGGGCAAGTTATTATAGTTCTGGTGATGAAAAAACACAATAAGTTAGCACATGATAATGAAAGTGAAATGCTAAATTTCGTATAAATATTAAACAAGTCAGGAAAGAAGTAAGTGCATTTTTACTCCATTATTTTTGAAGTCCAAGAGTGAAAGATTTTCAAAGCTTATAAATCTTCAACAGATGAATGCTCGATCAGCATAAAATTTGTATATTGGAGATTATTTATATTTTCACATGTATGCGGTCATGTAAGGAGTTTAAAAGTTTGAGGTCAAATCTCTTCTAAATTACATTAAATTTAGTATAGACAATATACTTGTATTTAAATTTTAAATCTTTAAGAAAAATTTATTGGTAATCATTTTTTGTTACTCTTTATTAACTAATTATAAAATATATACATATTTTTTACTTTTCATTAACTAACTGTAAAATGTATACATAAAATTTATTAATAATTCCATTCATTAATTTTAATAATTATGTGCATTAATGTTATTGATAAGAATATTTATGCTTTGCCAATTTTTCTTTGGCAATTTATAGATTTCCTAGGTAATGCATAAAAATGTAAGCGTTTTATATTTGAATGTTTTACTTTTGGCGTTGTATAAATTTCATAGGCATTCTATTTAATGCCAGTTTTTACACTTTGTTTATAACACACATATTTTTGATAAGTTGCTTTTACACTGACAAATTCCTTCTTTTTCCGTAAGAGATGGGGGGGGGGCTGTTAGAATTTTATTACAATTTCGAGTTGAGATTAGGCAGTTAGGTTTTTATATTGTCTATCACATCTTCAGTCAATCATATCATAACTGAGTTCTCATATTCAAAAACCGGAAGCAACACCTTTTTAAAAGATCAGGCAGGCTACATCTTGACAGGGTACAACTGGTATCATTTAATGGCTGCAGTAGTTCATTGAAGCTTTTTCAGGCTGTAGTGTTAAAATATAGTTTCACTTCTACATGGATTACCATAATTTCCTGCTTGATAGATTTTATTTTTTAAATTGGAAAATAAAACTATTCTGGTCTCAAGGCCATTTTTGGAAAGAGCCTGGTGAATTCAGTAACTTCTAATCTTAAGTTTCCACCTTCGCATTTAATAATTCACTAATAAAATGTCGATTATTTGTAAAGTATATTTAATTTGTTTCTTCTACCAAATTTCTTGATTTAATTTTAATAGCATCTAAAATCAATAAAACAATGACATATGCATTTATTATTTAACTTTCCATACAAATAAATAATATTAAACTCTATTTTTAAATATTTCAATTACGAGTTTTTATTAACTCTTAAATATATAAGGCATAGCTTTTCAAATAAGGAAATGCTCATTTATGTCATAGTAGTTTAAAATCGTATTATTAATATATGATCATATAAGATAAATGCTTGTTTTATTATTACTATATATATATATGTGTGTGTAACATATTTGTTTTTGTTTTTTTTCATATGTCATAGCATCGGCCGGGACGCGAACCCACAACTGTCTGCAACCAACTACTTGCTTGCATGGCAGCTGCGATACCTCTCGGCTAACAACGCAAGACGGCATATTTGTTTTTGAGAACGGCAAGATAAGATTTTCTTACTAGTAGTGTAAAAGACCATACTTTTATAAGCATTTATAGCTTTTTTGTTTTCACGACTTATTACATTATTTTGCTATCTATATAAATCTTGATTATGAATATCTTTTTTTGATCATTAATATTATTTCAGCATTTAAATTATTTCAATTATAATTTTTTTCAAACTGTTGAAATATGTTTGTAGACAAACATATATATTATAATCTTAGAGTATCATTGTAAATTGGCGATTATATTTAAAAATCTAACAATTTTATTGGCTTTAATTTTTATAATTAAGAAATATATTCATCACTGTCATTGGTTGTATAGCACCCTAGATAATCAACACCATAGTTAATAGTTTCTGATATTAATGTTTATAAGAAAATATAATTCTATAAAGCATTTTTGAATGACTTCTCAAATAGATTATATGATAAATGCTTGTATTATTATAAGAATGTTTATTTTTGTCATTATTCTTATTAAAAAATGAAATTATTGAATTTTATTAATAATTGCCATGCACACACACACACGCAAAACAAATAATTCAAAAATAGAAATATAGAATAGAATGAGAAATTCAGCATTACAACACTAATACAATTTATAATAAACAATTATATTTTAGATTACATTTTCAATAATGAATAAAACAAATAGTTCTTACATTTTTTAATTATGTGTGTGTGTGTGGAATTTTATTTATCTAAATTTAGTACTATTAATTATCTTGAATTAAATTATTTATTAACAGGCCAATTTAAAATTAATTGAAATAAATATCTGGGATCTATATAGTTTTACCAAATGCACATGGCCTTCTAAAGGCCTGTGATGTTTTATAGTTGCTTTAACAATTTTTTTAAAAATTTAATGTAAATTAAACAAAAGATTTTTAATATGAGAAATGTACACAGGTCTGAAAAACATCATTATAGAGTAATACAAAAACTCTGGGTTTTTAGCCCATTGTTTTTATAATAACATGTTACTTTATCAAATTTTTTTAAAGATTTAATGTAAATTAAACAAAACACTTTAATATATAATAAATAAATTTCTGAATTTTAATAAAGCTAAATTAAAATTTACATTTTAAAATATATCTATTATATTTGACAACTCCAATATATATTTACTCAAATGCCCTCTGAATAATTTTTTTGATAGCATCGTGACTAATCATAACAGTTTTTGTAGATTTATTAATAGATACCATTTATTAATGTTGGAATACAAAAATGTGTCATTTTTTAAATACTTTTTTCATTAAATATAATATTTGTAATATTGTTTTAATTGGTTGCATTAACATTTTTTAAAGATTTAATGTAAATAAGTTTTTTATTAAACATTATTAATTTATAAATATTCATTACATT
Source organism: Epiperipatus broadwayi (assembly GCA_028023455.1). Lineage (NCBI taxonomy): Eukaryota > Metazoa > Onychophora > Udeonychophora > Euonychophora > Peripatidae > Epiperipatus > Epiperipatus broadwayi. Next base: position 507,080 of record JAQFVV010000464.1, read on the forward strand.
TTAAATTAAACATTGCTAAATATGTTCTTCATCTAAACTATATCAGGGGATTGACAGATCATAAAAGCATGGAGAACCTTAATGCTGAATTATAATCAGGAAGTTGACTGGAAACTTTTACATTGAAATATATACTATATCTCTGTAGTTAAAAGCACTTGGATTGATTTTTTTTCCAGAATTTTTTATTTAATGGCAAAATTATTTTCTTCACATAAACGTAGTGGTTGTGAATTTGACACTTGATATTGGAAAAACATGCATTCACCAATCAGACAGCAGAAAAAAATATGGATTTTATATATTAAATGTTTTGTTTATTTTAAATAAATGTTTATAAATTTATTGAAAACCTGGAAGTGAATAATGAAAAGATTGAAGAAGACTGTATTTATCATTTTATTTTTTTCTTTATATTTAAATGGTGTTTATAAAGTTTTACTACTGTCATTCAAAAAAATCTTAATTCTAACATTTGCCTGGCAGTAACCTTGACAACCTTTTCCAGTTTTCCCAGAAAAACTAAGAAACCACAATGCATAATGGAAATATATTGAATCACATATCAACTGATCAAATGAGTATAAAAGTGAAAGTTTGGAAAATCCAGACAGTCTTCATAAATTTTTATTCCAGTCAGAACCTAAACAGGTTCAAATTTTTAAATAGCCATTTTATTTGTCATCTACATTGTGATTGGCTAGACTAAACAGCTAGAAATCTGTCATTGTTAGCAAATGAGTTTTTCTCAGCATTCTAGGAGAAAGATGGATAACAACAAATAAACCAGAAACCATCACTTATTAATTAGTTAAATTTTTATGTCAAGAAATCTTATTTATTATAGTCAGTGGTTAATGGAAAATGGATAAATTGACTTGTGGATGCTGTCTTACAACTTCACCAATAAATTGATGAACTTTTTCAATTGTAAATAATGGTAAATAGCTGATATATTTTGGAAAATTATATTTCTTAATTTTAAATAAGTTGTTAATGATTATTTTCAAAAATATGTTAAAATAACTGCTCATTTTCATCAAGAAATATGCATATATGTCACTAAATTGTGATTTTATCTCATCCTTAATTATGAAAGAAAAAAGTTTAAATAATAATTTTTCAACTCATATATACTTTGTAAACTTATCATGAAAGAAACTCTGAATTTTGATGCAAAAATTAATGGATAATCTCATTTTTATGAATAATAAACTCTTCCCTTGAGCAGGTATATGATCAGAACCATTAGCAACATAGATCAAGGATTTATAAGTGAATAGAGTAATTATATATCCCAAATTAAAGAAGTGATGAATGCTAATCATTTGGATAAAATTAGAACATTTATTCAAATGAAATTAAATTGTTGCATGTAACAAATTATGCATTTGTATCCGCTGCTTAAAGAAATGCAGTACGGATTTTTTAATACTAAATATTTGAATACCATTCATTGAATAATGGAATGGATTAGGAAAGCAAAAGATTAAAATTCCACTCATAAATTAGAGATTATCAAGGTAAGTATTAAATGTGAAAAGCGATTCTGAATTTGTATCCAATGCTTAAAGAAATGCAGTAGAGATTTTTCAATGCTAAATATTTGAATACTATTCAATGAATAATAGATTAAGAAAATTAAGTGTTAAAATGCCATTCATAAATTATGGATTATCAAGGCAAGTCTTAAATATAATAAACAATGAAGTTATAAGCAATCTTAAAATGGATTAATGCATTAAATAAAGTTTATCTTGGATTAAAAAGTATGCTAAGTGAAATTTGAATAACATTCGTTTCGTTCCAGAAAGGATTATATTACAAAATGAAATTATGTGTGCATTACATTATCTATAATGCTATGATTTTTTTTAACTGTTTGTCAATTTTCTAGAACTTTGAAATATTTTTCAAGTATAAATATTTTATTAGGATTAATTTTAAATTGTCACAATAGATGGAGGATTTGTAAATGTATTTTCTCCGATGGAGGAATTGTAAATGTATTTTCTCATAATTGTTTCTTTTATAGTTAGTTAATATTATTATTAATGTAATAAAGTTTGTTAAATATTTTATACCATGTACAGGTAATATTTTATTTAATATTATTATTAGTGGTATTGAATGGGATTAAATGTGACTTACCTTAGGTTTAGGTATTGTATTATAATAAATAAGTACTACACTTATATAAAACTGTGCAATATGACAATTAGTGCATATTTTACTGGTTCTTAAGTTTTACCTCAAAGTTTAAATGAAGATAATTATCCTTATTTAGGTTAGTAAATCTGTGAGGAATGTTTATGCATCATTAATCTAATGATCTAGTTATAGTTTGTTAGTGGAATAGTACTACTAATGTTTAAGCCTGCAAATAAATCCAGTAAGGTATGTTGAAACAAAATAAATAAGCCCAATATGATAAATAGCATCTAGGTATGCTAAAAAATCATTTGTACTTGCTTCTCTTAAAAGAGTAAAAACTTGCCTAACATTATTACTTGGGGTTAATAATTGATTACTTAATAAAACAAACTAAGTAAGGACGACTGTAAAACATTTGCGTTTTATAATTATAACGATAATTCCTTATCTTTCTGTATTTAAATTGAGGATTATTTTGAAACAAACAATCTATTCCTATTTCATGTTAGTGTCTTCACAACACTCTGATAATACACTTTTCATATCCTAAGTTTCAAACCAGATTTAGGAAACAAATATTAATATTTATTAGACATTTTATAAGATTTTCTTATTGTTATTTTTCATTTTATCATCAATATATTTTGTAATAAAGTAATTATTATTTTTTTAATACTTTTTCCTTTGTCATTACTAAAGAAACAATCTTTCAAGTTGCATCGCCATTGTTTGACCGAATTGGGTCTCAAATTGTGAACATACTTTTTCATTTCATGCCCATTTTCACACATTTTCCTTTTGGGGAGAAGTCCGTGGTCTTGTAAGAAGATGATTGCTTCTTCCTCCGTACTTGGCAAATTAAATAAGTTTGGGCAGGTTGTTGGAGCTTCACCCATCATAAACGCAAATAACGCAAATATCACAAAGTAGAAGAGCTCAAAAAAGTCACTGTGATGCTGTGGATAGCAAAATCACAATAGACAGAAAAATCAAAAAATTTCCCAAACCTCTCTACAAATTTTAAATCTCGCGGATGAAAAAAAAATTGTCTCTCTGATGGATTAATCACGCCAGTCACTTGGTTACCATGACAACGTTGTCATGCAAAAAACGTCGATGTCTACCGGAAGGGAAATCGGTAAGTCAAAAACATCATCGGTTGAATTATACACAAGTACCAAGATATTATATCATTATTGTATTGATGCTATCTCAATTATAAAAATATTGGGTAAAATGATATACATAAAATTCTTTTTACATTGTCATATCTTAAAAATCATAAACTCACTTTATCTCCGTGCATTTATTTTTTTGTTTTATATAACCTTGAGATAAATTATTAATCAATTTTATATTTAAATTGTTATCCTCGGTTTTAAAACTCCGAATAAGTTATTCTTATTTAGATTTTATAGTAAAAAACAATATATTTGTAAAGATTTTTATTATTAAATAGAATATGATTAAGAGAACACATATTATTATAAAATCCCGAAAAATTAATTTATTATTTTATTAGATACGAATCGATTATTAAAATATAGATTAGTTTTAGTTTATATGGAAATGTATAAAATTGTATGCTTGTGAATTGAAAGTTCAATTAAGGATAGACGTATTTTTTCCACGTTATCGATCTCAATCATCTCAAACACACTCCAACATTAGGGACTTATGGAACAACAGGGATCGATCACTCATATCTCTTATTTTTGACTTCAAATAAATATTTATATTAATTGAATAATATATTTTGAATAAAAAGATATAATAATATTAACCAAACAACTATGATGATGATGATGATTTATAACGTAGCACTTGAAGTGAAACTAAGATCAAGTTTTCCCAAAAGTATTTTTAATTTGTTTTTTTCATTTGAATAATACAAAAAAAACTATAAGGCACCAAACCTTTTAGATATAAAATTTACTTTTGGAAACTTATTATCATCTGATCATCACTATTAGTAAATTATTACCACCATCCCTGCATGTCCCCCAATGAATTGCATAATTTCTCAGAGTTGTGGGTATTAATAATGAAATGAGTGTGTATTGAGTTAGATAAGCAAAACAGAACCTAAATGAATAATTTAAAAATAATAATTTATTAATAATAAATATATATTATTGTTGCTTAAATATATTTAAATATCAAAGATGATCATTATAGGAGATATTCTAAATTTAAGGCTTTAAAATGCTTGTATTTATAAAATCTTACTGAGTGAAAAGTTAAAAAAAGTTATAAACATAGTATTCTACAAATATCATTCTTTCCCTATATTTATGAATGAGTCCTCATTAGTTTCTCAACAGATGGTGTTAACTTCTTGATGCACTCATAATATTAGATGAAATATTCAGTGATATATGTAATGTTAGATAATGGTTCAGGTATTTTATGGCATAGTTTACTTCTTTCTATATGGCATGATTAAAGCAGGCAATGGCTGGTTATAGCAAACTTTAGCATTAGTTTCTGGATCTGATTGCATCTTTTTTGACATATGTGTTTTTTATTGTCTAGCCACACATACTATCTGGTATTCTGTGAGATAAAATAGTCATATTTGCTATTCTAAATGGAGAATTGAATAATACTGTTAACAGTCAACATTATACACAATGCTAAACTGTTTTAACTAGCAGTTTTTCTGCTCTGCATGAAATCACTACAACATTGCTTCTTGAGTTGAATCTTCAGATAAACTAAAGTAGACTGCCTGAGTTGTTTGACTATTTATATCTCACTTGCTGTTGTTCACTTCTATTTCTGGACTCAATAGATGTTTTCCAAACAACATATTAGTCTCCAGCTAGTTACAAGATTTGATATCTGTTTCTTTTCAACAATGAGGTTTTTTAAAAACATTTTTTCATTTATTTCACAAGATGTTGTGGAAACAAATAATTTTGCAGATAGTTTAAAATTACATTATTATTTTATAATTAAGTGAACAAATAAAAAATAATTTTTCTCTTGTTATTTACATTAGTGATAGGAAGAAAGAAAAAACACTCCCTACTTTTAAAAATTGATCCATAATTTTTTTTTTTATTAACTTATGATTCCAAATAACATAACTATATTTGCTATCAAATTTACTTTAGGGATTGACAAGTTTTTATTTAAAATTTAATTTTGGAGACAGATAAGATAAGGGCATAAAATATTTAAAATTTTTGTAAGCTACAAAACTATTTTTTCTTTATTATTTTACTATTTTTTACATAATACAAAATAAATTTTCATTATAAAATAGTTAATAATATGATTAAATATATGAATTATTTTTTCTTTTAATTTATTAAACTAATAAAACTTAAGTGACACATATATTATATTAGTATGCATGTACATAAACATGCAATTTAGAGATTTATTACTCAGTTTATAAAGAGTTTTTATTAAACATTTTTTAAAATACAGTTTTGTATTTGGTCTGTTATAATATATATATATATATTGTTATTATAATAGTTTTTAATTAATGGACATTTTATTTGTATTACACACACACACACACACACACATATATATATATATATATATATATATATATTAGAACTTGTAATTTCAAATAGTTTATCAAGTCTTCTGGAAAAATTTATTTATTTATTTATTTATTCATAAATCCTTATAAATGTAATAATTATTTACTAGTTTATTATGATAATATTAAATCATGATTTAATATTATCATATTGAAGACAAACATAAAGTATAAATATACAGGTTATTACTTACTAGTTTATTTTAAAATTTGCATATATTAAGATAGATAAATAAATAATATTAGCATCTTAAAGTAAATTATAAAGATATCGTAGTATAAATTTATAATCACTATTTTCCACATTTATAAAGTCTTTATAATTTATATTAAAAAGTTTTAAATTAATTTATAAGTATATTTGATTGTGAATATATTCAAATTATCAAAGTAACTATTATGATGTTGGATGCCTTAATATTATAAGAAAAAAAAAGCAATTTAATTGTTTTTATTGTAAATCAAATTATTAATTAAAACAAATGTTCAAATTTAACTAAATCATCATTTTTTAATGTTTTAATAATATTTTATATCTTTTTTTAAGTTTTAAACAAATTATTTACATTATTAGAAACAACTAAAAAAAGGTTAGTCAGCTTTTTCTTTCTTTCTCTATTTTCTATTAACTATGTTATTGTGTTATAGTGGTTAGTATTGGAATGTGATTTTATTTTTCTGTACTTCAACTTGTCATTACTGATTTTGATTTCCTTATCTGCATTATATTTTTTTAGTCATAAAATTCAGAGCCAAATGAATGATCTTCTCAATAAAATATCAATTATTATAAGTTTATTTGTTTAATTCTAAATTACCATTCTAATATATATATATATATATGTGTGTGTGTGTGTGTGTGTAATCTTATAATTGAATATTTATAAATACAGTAATCAGATATATGTAAAGTATAACTTTAAAAATTTTATCCACTTAGGAACCATTTAGACTATCCTTGTAGTCTTTGTCAACTAATACTTTGAAAGGCTAATTTTCTATAAGTCCATGATCTTAACCTTTGCTGCCGCCTGTTGATTAAGTCTTGTTTGTATTTGTATATTAACCTAGCTTCCTTTTTCCCTTTTGTTTTTTTTTCCAATCTGCAATATTTTTACGTTATTACAATTGAAGTTAAAACCATAAATACACCACTTATTATGGTCATAAAAAACGGATGCTGAAACATTATTATTTACTTTGCAATTTTGTTTCATTTTCTGAACTCTTTTTAATAACAGCAAGTGCTCTTTATTATTTTTTTCAATATATATATATATATATATACACCTGGGTCTCATTTTACGTGATAGATAGGTTCCTCAGAAAACACGCGCAAACAAAATCATGCAAAAATAGACGTAACTTACCTTGAAAAAGGGGGGATACGGACTGTGATTTTTCAAAACTCGTGTAAAAGCAAAACACCAATGTAAAATTTACTTTAAAATTCGTGCAAAAAAAAAATAAGGAAATAAAATATGACTAATAAAAAATTTCAAATTTGAAAAAAATTAATACAAGACAAACTTTTTTTAACTATAATATTTAATTTTATTCAAAACAATATATTTTTATGCATAATTTACAGTAATTTATATTTTTTTATACACGTTTTAATTATTATCGCTATTTGCCGGTAAACAGGTTTGCTTGCAAACTGATAAAAAAATCTGATTCTTCACAAGATGAAATACAACTAGCGTCAATGTCACTCTCATGTTGTGTTAATTAATGGTTTTCTGGTGACAACGTAATTAGTAATTAATCTAACAACTAAAAATTAAATTCTTATTTTTGTCTTTCATTTTCAATTTTAATTGTGTCCACTGCTGTTACTCATCTTTTAAAAATAAACTTGCGGACACTAAATGATTAATAATTGATTAAACATTCTTTTTTAAAAAGCAAAAACAGAATGTGATTTAAAATGCAAAATTAACACGCACAATTTTTGATCAAATTTACATTATATACTTGTAAAATTTAATGTGTGTATATATAAAATGTGGAAATCATGATTTTAATTTCATTATTGCATAAAATCTTACTATTATAAAGCAGAAAGTCGAATTTCAATAATTTGCTATTACTTTCAATATAACGTGAGTGCGCAAAATTTATTATTTAAAGTAATAGCGCATTATCAGAGTTCGACTTCCGGTAAAACACAAATCGCGTAACTTCAAAATCATGTTAAATAAGTCCACGTAAAAAGAGATTCAGGTGTATATCCATTCCCCTATATATTCGCTACCACACATTTATAAATGATGCAATTTTTATTTATAATTTGTATTTATAAATATTCAATTACAAGATTACTATATTGATTTAAAGAAATACAGATATCGAATTATAATATTATTACATATATATAGTCGCAACATAAATCAAGCATATGTATATATTAGCATGTTAATATTAATCTTATTTTACTAATATATAATAATTTAATAAAAATATTTTAATAATACTGACATCAAAATAGCCTATTCATTTTATTATATAATTCATTCAGGAACTGAAGTAAAATATTGTATACTTTATTATAAATATTTTTGAATTACTATCATGTCATAATTTGTATACCTGTAATATATTACATTATGGATTGAATCCAATATGAAAATACTACAGACTGTCATCCATGCCAGCAACCAATGACGTAATTTTAAAATTACTATATAGATTTAATTTAAATAAAGTTTTCTCTACCATTTATGCATGTGTTAAAAATGCGCCTGTCAAAAAATCATTATCAGAAAGTACCATTCTTTATTCAACAACCAGCTAAAATAAATACATGTATGATTTTGTCATTTTTATGACTAACAATTATGAAGATAATTATCAAAAAAAAATTATCAAAAAACAATTATGAAGATAAAATGTCATAAATAAAAATTGCTAACAAAAAAGAGAAATAATGTTTTCATTGTTTGTAAAGATAACATGTCATAGTGGTATACTGTCATGGTATGTATAAAAAAAATTGGACAATTGTTACTAGTAAATTGATTTAGATGTTTAAACTCCCATCTTATCTAAAAAATAAGATTGTTAATGATATATATATATATATAGAGAGAGAGAGAGGAGTGAGTGAGTCTATCTTTTTTTTCTTTTGCTCGCTGACTATTTATTTCTATGAGAGTAGGGAATGGATCTCTGAGCTCTGTGAATGTTTGATTTGCTATATAAGTAAACTATAATTTTAATTAAATGAGAAGAATTAATAATATAATATATTTAAATATATGTTTTAGAAAGCTTTAAAAGCTTATGAAGCTTTGATGCTCATTACTTTTCGTTCAAATCCCGAAACTCCAGAATATAAAGAATTTGAAAGAAAAGTCAAAGAAATTGCGAAAGAAACATATAATTACACTTGGAAACCTGATGAAACAGTAAGATATTTATTTGATAATTTTTTCTAGTTTCATTTTCAACATTTATATATGTAAGTATTAAGCTGAAAGAAAATATATAGCTAATTAAATCATTTCATAGCGTTTCTTATTTGCATTTCATAAAGTCATAAGCTATCTATCGAGTGAAAAAGACGTAATCAATAAAGATAGTCTTTGTAAGCCGATAACTTAAAAAATTATAATGTAAAATGTACATATAAAACGAACTATATATATATAATATTAAAATTTAAAATATTTGAAATTCACCAATAGTTACAATACCTTAAAATATTATCCAGATATTTTTAAATTTTTTCAAAACTTACTTTACTATATCAATTTAATCTGTTATTTGCATATTATTATTATTATTATTATTATTATTATTATTATTATTATTATTATTATTATTATTATTATTATTATTATTATTATTATTATTATTATTATTATTATTATTATTATTATAATTATTATTATTATTATTATTATTATTATTATTATTATTATTATTATTATTATTATTATTATTATTATTATTATTATTATTATTATTATTATTATTATTATTATTATTATTATTATTATTATTATTATTATAATAATAATAATAATAATAATAATAATAATAATAATAATAATAATAATAAAACTTGTTTAATTCTTACAATAAAGGTGTTAAAAGTGAGATCCAACCTTGCATTATTAATTATGAGTTTAACAGCTGTTAAGTTTCTTATTCAATCTAATTGATAAATTAATTTCACTCTGAATTACCAACAATGTTGACAAAAGTATGCTTATAAACATCAGAACACACTAAGAATAGGTGAATTCATTCTATTCTTGCTTCCTTTGTTCCACATTTAGAGTGTTTATAAGTCAGAGCATGGGGAAAAGTGATTTACTCCCTTTGTTTATATCTTTTTTAGTGAATTTTCATATAACTATATATATATTTAAATATTTAATGTTTTCAAGCTTATATGATGTAGATAAATTATTTTTTGGGTAAAACTGTATGTTATTTTTTATTATATACCAATATTTCGATGAACTAGCATCTGCCATTGTCAAGGTAAACTTTTGAAATATATATTGTATTGGACAGCTAACATGAATTTTTGTCACAGAAGGAAAATTTATTTTAGATGACCAGACATTAAATAACAGTGATTATAGCTATTTCTTAACATATGAATAAATTACTGCTGCTAGATCAGGGAGAAAAAGAGAGCATCTAATAAACATTAATAGACAGACAACAGCAAGCAATCACCAGACAAATTGAACTATTAATTACAAAATTTAATAATTAATCTATAACAGAAAATTAAAAAAAGAAATACAAATAATAAGCATAAATAAACATCATTTATAGATAGATGGTTTTAAATTGAGTATGATACAATTTAAAGGAAAGTTTTGATAATTGATTTATTATCCTCCTCCCCTTTATAATAATGAAGTGGTTCTAAAGAACAGTTGTTTTACTATAGATGTATGTATAAACTTTGTTAAAACATTCTATCTTATCATTTAAAATCTTTATCAATACCACTAAAAGAATGTAGCAAAGTAATAAGGGTCATAAGTAAAGAATATATAAAAGGCACAAGAAGCTATTTCTAAGCTGGTCCATGCAAGAACAATAAAGACTGCAATTCAACTAGTAGATAACCTGGATTAAGAGGAGAATCTCTAAATATAAGCTTGGAAGAAATGATGCTGACCAGAGGCTATGAAAGATTCACCAATATCTAGCAACAATTACATATAAAGGTTGGGGAAGTTATTACAAAGCTTGCCGTTGCAAAAATGACAAAGGCTGCAATTAAAATGGTAGATGAGCTGGTTTAAAAGAAATAATATATTAAATAATCATGGTAGGAATGTAGCTGAACTAAGACTAACTAAAAAGACCTTGAAGATAATTAAATAACAAATGGTATTTATCAATGGATCGACTTTATGCCCACACTCACCAAGAAAATACTATTTTCATTTACATAAAATAATAAAATATTATACACAAAGCATCCAATATTTTTTAGCAAATCTAAAGTTTAATATATACACACATTTATATAATTAACTGTTTATGCAGTTTTTAAGCATTATTTAAGAATATTAATTTTAAAACATTATTAAAGACCATTCATTACTTTAAAAAAGTGTTAATCAATATTTGATTTTGATACTTGAAGACTTATTATATTTATTTAAAAACTTTTAAACATATAATACTTGAAAACAAGAAAGGGGGATCTGATGACTTTATAATAACAATAAGCTAAATTTAAAACTAATATTTTATTCTGAACTGAACTTTAAAGAAAGAAAAAAACAGAAAAGAGTTTATTTAATAAGTACTCGAAAAACAATAAATCCGAATTAATACATCCATAAAATAAAATTAATAATACTGATATAAATTGTGTATCGATAAAATTAAGTATTAGGTACTCTTACTCTATCATTACTTATACTTAAAGTATAGATATTTTTATAAATACAAATTCAATAACACATAGATTATTGAAAAATATAATAAGTTTATATTATCATGAGTTTGTTAGTGTTATAAATTTCTGCATTCAGTAGATTATTTGAAGGAGTACATATTATCATGTTCATTTTTATGGTTTTGTTTCTAATTATAGGTTAGTTGAGAGAAGTTTCGATTTAGAAGTTGGCAATTTCAGAAGGTCAGCTTTTTTAGGAATTTAAATCATGCTGGAGAATGATGTCAATGCTTGGAGCAATAAATTTGTTATTTGTAACTGCCTAGCCACCCATACTATTGAAAACCACAACCGGATAGGTTGATACATTCATTTCTATAACAGATAGATATGTGTCATGAAGCAATTGCAGGATCATCAAGACTGTTAATTGCAAAGAGTTAACTGGTCATGGGAATTGAATGCAGTTTGTAGGGTAGACGGAAAAGGAAAATCCAGAGAGTAATCAATAGTCAACAGTAGTTTGAATAGTTTTTGGCAAGCTTTTACAAGGCTCCCTATCCCATTGTTCTCTTATAGAAATTATTTAGAATCTTTTTGATTAACACATTGTAAAATATTTCAGATAAGCCAGCATATTTTTACTTTTTAATTGACAAATTCTTATATTCCAAGCTAATAACTTGTAATTACAAAATTTCTAGACAATACTTAATTTTAGATTCTTTATCACTAAAGTTCACAACAACGTTTTGTAGATTATGCATTGTTTTAAAATATATAAAATAATTTTATACAAAAGATAAAAAATTTCTACAAAGTTCATTTTTCTTATAAAAAATATTACATTACATCAACCAATAAAAATGTTTTACAATAACATGTGTGTACTATAAATATTATTGCCCTTACTATAATAAAGTGTAATGAAAAAATTACAAATTAATTGAAAATTAAAATTTACCTGACCAACTGATATGTATGCATGTATATTTGAGACCTGGCAAAGCATCTCAACAGCATCCTATGGCAAAATTTTAATTACAACAAAGTTATATTTGTTGAACATTTGTACTACTATTTGTCCATTGAGTTTATCTCTCAACTAACATTATTTACTACTGTCTGTTCAACTGAAGTATGGAACTACTTTTTCTTGCCAATTAACCTCTATCTAGATGTCCTTCTTTCAGATAAAATTGATCCTTATCCTCTACACAATGTATTGCTTCTTTCAGAGTCTGAGATGTATCTGTCCTTTTAAATTTATCTGAAGGTTCTTTTAATATACTACAAAGGTCTAGTATTTTTTCCATTTTTTGTATAAAGCTTTTACTATTGCTCAACATGATTTGTTGAAATATAGGTGGCATATTCTGTCTTATTGTTCTTACGATTTGGCTGTCAGACAGAGGAAAGCAGTTAATGACTTCAGTTACTTGCTTAAAAAACTGAGTGTGTATTTTACTTATGACTGTTGGATATTTTTGTGAGACACACTATATGTAAAATACCATCATGTCAATTTCATACCAAAAGCTGTTCAGGATTGCATACCTATAATAACTAAACGTGAGGGTTTATCTCCAAGATATGACACCAATTTTTGGCTGCTCCATTCTGTTACTGGAGTCCACAATCATCTTATCAGTTGTAAATCTGAAATCCTCTCTTGAGGGATTAAATTACTTTTTCTCACATCTGCTTTGAATCCTTTTACTTGAATGTTTTTTGCTATAATCTGACCTCTTGTCCATCTTCTCTTTTATCTTTTGTATATCTTATCTCAAATTCTGGAGAATTTCCATGATATTCTTGAAATTTTTTTTCTTCATTTCTTGGAGAAGCAATACTTAATTTTCATTGCTTCTTTTCTTTCCTCCAGTACTTTTATCTCAGCATGAGCTTGAAGTATTTCTGCCTTGTGATAGGTGGCCTCTTCTTGTAATTTCACTTGCTGTTGCAATGATTTCTGTGCCTGTTTATTTTCTTTCAACACTTCTTTTATTTGTTCTATTTCTGCCTTTATCCTATTCTTATACTTTCTAACCTTATATCATCTCTAATCTCACTGACATCTTCTTTCATTGACCTTATTTTCTGGTTTACTTTATCAAAACTTTGCATTATCATCTCTTTCATCTCTTGCAGAATTTGATTTATTCTTCCTATTAACTCCTATTACATTTTTCCATCAAATCTTATTAATTTTCTTTAATTTCTTTTATTATTTTTGATTCTGCACTATTATCTTTTTCAGCTCTTGATGACTGTTTCATTTCTTGCTGATTTTGTTTCACTTCTTGCTGATTTTGTTTCATTTCTTGCTGATTTTTGTTAAACATTTCTATCATTACTTCAGAAATTTTAAAAGTAATAGTGCTGCCTTCTTCCCATCTTTCATCTTCAGGTAAAAACTTATCACTTTTCATTTTATGTTGAGAAAGACAAAAACAAAAGAACTTACCTATTTTATAAAGCTAAATTTTCCTATTTTCCACTACTCAAACTTCTTTTAATAATTAATTTCTGTTTAGAATACTCTTTCTTATACTTACAACATTACTTTAATTTTGTATTATTACTTTACTAACAGAAAATTTATTAAATGATGAACTTCTACTCCAAGACACCTTCCATTTTTACACATATCACTGTATTTGCACTGACTGAGCTTTTAATTTCTAATACAAAATTTTTTCCAGCCTACTACTCATATATTCTATCTATTGTTTAAAAATCTCAGTATATTGAGGTTATAACTGAACTGACATGGATAAACCACAAAAACTCAATCTTAATCAAGCTCTTTTGCTGTGCCATCTAACTAAAATATAACTTATGTACTAGACAGTCAACACCAAATAACTGTCATAGAGGGTGTCACCAGGATTCTTGGAGTCTAAAAATTTTACTTTGGATGGCTGACATTAATTAATGGTGATTATAACTATTTCTTATCATAAGAATAAATTACTGCTGCTATGTCAGGAAGAAAAAGAGATTTCTATCTAATAAATAATTGATAGACAGACCACAGAAAACAAACACCGGGTAAATTGAACTATTAATTACAAGGTTTATTAATGAATGAATAAAAAATAAAATAAAATGAAACACAAATAATAAGTAAAAATAAATTTCATTTATGGATGGTTTTTAATTATGTATGATATAATTTAAAAGAAAGTCTTGACAGTTGATTTATTATCCCTTTCCCTTTTATAACACTTAAAATGGTCTTTAAGAAATGGTTCTTTTATGATAGAAGTGTATATATATAATTAACTATTTAAACAGTTTTTAAACATTATTTAAGAAAACTAGTTTTAAAACATTAAAGACCCTTACTTTAAAAAAGATGTTTATCAATATTTGATTTTAATACCTAAAGACTTATTTTATTTGTTTAAAAAAATTCAGACCTATAATAATTTCAAAAAGGAGGGAAAGATCAGATGACTTTATAATAACTATAAGCTAATTTTAAAACGAAGATTTCATTCTGAACTATCAAAATTTTAATGAAGGAAAAAAATGGAATAGAATTAATTTAATTAAAACAATAAATCAAAATTAATGCAACTATAAAATTAAATTAATAATACCAATATAAAATCAGATATTAATAAAATTAAGTAATAGGTACATATAATTTATCACTACATATCCTTAAAGTATACATATGTTTATAAATACAAATTCAATCAGTGGCTTACTAAAATACATAATAGAGTTTATATTAACAAAAGACCATTAGTGATATATACTTTTGCTTTCAGTAGAGTATTTGAATGAGGACATATTCTTGTGTTCATTTTTGTGTTTTTGTTTCTGGTTATGGGTTAGTTGAGAGAGGTTTCAGTGCTGGGGTTGTTTGTTGGCAATTTCAGAAGGTCAGTTTTACTAGGAATTTAAATCATGCTGGAGTGCTTGTAGTGAGAAATTCATCATTTGAAAATACCTAGCGATACATACTATCAGAGACTGCAATTAGATATATTGATAAGCTCATTTTTATAATAGTAAGCTGCATGTCACAAAATAATTTAAGAATATTAATGAAGACTCTTAATCGCAAAAACATAACTGCTAATACACATCAAATGCAACTTGCAGATTAGAATAAAAAATAGAATCCAGAGAATAATCAAGAGTCAACAGTAGTATGAATAGACGTATATTACATGACTCAATTTTTAAGTTTGTAAATAAAAAATAAAGATAATTTGCTCTAGCAAGTTTAATTGATAAATGCCAGCTAAACAAAGCATTTAAAAATTTCTATCTTGAAAACCATTCAGACTCAGACCAATGGTTTTATGCTTTGGCCCTCCTCAGTGAGCTGTTATGGTAGTTTCAGACACTAGATCTAAAAATACCAAGCCAGCATTTACCTAAAAGTTAACTATTAAGTAGAAAATCTGAAATTTTTAGATACCTAAATGTCTTCAAACCCAGCTATCTAACTTAAATAGCTATATGGGACTGAGAAGTTTTCATCCAAACTATATATTAATAGTCTTAGCAATATAACATTGCTTAAGACTTTAAATCAAAGTCTATAAATAGTCAACAAAAAAATCAAGGTCATATATCACATGACTCAATTTTTAAGCTTGTAAATATAAAATAAAGACTCTGCTAATTTGCTCTAACAGGATTTATTGATAAGTGCCAGCTAAACAAAGCATTTAGAAATCTCTATCTTGAAAACCATGCCTTAGCCTCAGACCAATGGTTTCATGCTTTGGATTTCTTATTGAGGTGCTAGGGTAATTTCAGACACTAGATCTAAAAATACCAAGCCAAAGCCAGCATTTATCTAAAAGTTAACTATTAAATAAAAGATCTGAAAATTTTAGACACCTAAATCTCTTCACACCTAGCTATCTAAGTTAAATAGTTATATGGGGCTGAGAGATCTATCCTAGCACCTCACTGAGGAGTGCCAAAGCATGAAACCATTGGTCTAAGACTAAGGGGTGTTTTTCCATATAGAAAATTTTAAATGCTTTGTTTAGCTGGCATTTATCAATAAAGCTTGTTAGAGCAAATTAGCAGAACTCTTTATTTTTTTTATTTACAAGCTTAAAAATTGAGTCATGTGATATATGACTTTGATTTTTTTGTTGACTAATTATAGTAATTGCTTTAAGGTCTTGAGCAATGTTATATTACTAAGGCTATTAATATATGGTTTGGCTGAAGACCTCTCAGCCCCATATAGCTATTTAAGTTACATAGCTGACTTTAAAGACATTTAGGTGTCTAAAAATTTCAGATTTTCTACTTAATAGTTAACTTTTAGATAAATGCTGGCTTTGGCTTGGTAGTTTTAGATCTAGTGTCTGAAATTATCCTAGTACCTCACTGAGAAGTGCAAAAACATGAAATCATTAGTCTGAGGCTAAGGAGTGGTTTTCAAGATAGAGATTTTAAAATGCTTTGTTTAGCTGGCATTTATCAATAATGCTTTTTAGAACAAATTAGCAGATCTTTTTATTTTTTAGTATGGTTAGATTTTGCCAACCTTTTATAAAGCTCACTCCCTATTGTTCTTTTGCAGGAATTTCCTACAATCTTCTGGATTAACACATTGTAAAATATTTCGGATAAGCCAGCATATTTTTACTTTTTAATTAACAAATTCTTACATTCTGAGCTAATTGTTTATAAATACAAAATTTCTAGACAATGCTTAATTTTACATTCTTTTCACTAAAGATCAAAATAATATTTTGTAAATTAGGCATTATTTTAAAATATGTAAAATAATTTTATAGGAAAGATAAAAAAAATTTTCAACAAAGTTCATCTTTTTTATAAAAAAAATATTACATTAGTCAATAAAGAAAAACGTTTTACATTGCATGCTTGCACTAAATATATTATAGCACTCACTATAACACAAGTTTAATAAAAAAAATACAAATTAATTGAAAATTAAAATTTTAGTGACCAACTGATATGTATACATATATATTTGAGACTTGGGAAAGTGTCTCAATATATATATATATATATATTAAAATAAAATTTTTTCTGTCACAACAAATGACATTTTTTATTTTAGAATAACATTTTCTATGCTTTTTCTTGGCCATTCTATCTTTTCCAAAGACTTTATCATGTGGTTGAGTGTTAGTATTCATTCATTTATAGTTAAAATCTTCAAAGCGCATGTGCAACAGCGTAATGCTGTGTTAAATATTACAGTTTACAAACATCACACTATAAAAAATGATTTATTTACATACATTTATAGTTTTAGGTCTGGAAATAAACTATCTTTTAATTTCATTTAATAGCTTTTTTCTCTTTTTTTATCATGTTATTGGAAAAAATAGAACTATTATTTTGTAATAACTAACTCCAGTTTTTATAATTGAGTGTAATTATATCTCTAAAGTTTATATATGTACACACACATTATTAATTGCATAATAAACATTAAAGATTAGATGTAGCTTATGATTATAGTCTTGTTAGATGTAAAGTAAAATGTTTGTATTTAACATTTATTATTTAAATGATGTATTGAACATTGTGTAAATACATTATAGCTATCGATGTTTTCTGTAAATTATCATAATGCCATTGTGGCATATGCTACTGCTTTAAATGAGACTTTAGAAGAAGGAGGTGATCCATTTGATGGAAGAAAAATTTCAAGAAAAATGTGGAATCGATCTTACACAGGTAAGCAAAATAAAATGAAGAGTATTTAATTATGGATTTTTAATTAAAATATTATTTTAAAAATTTAAGATTTTTATTATTAAATTTAGTCATATAGAAACATGAAATTATTTTTGAAATGCATAATATATATATATATATATATATATATATATATATATATATATATATATATATATATATATATATATATATATATATATATATATATATATATATATATATATATATATCAGGGTTGAAGCATCCATGTGTTAAATGGAATAAGTGCTTCCATAGAAAAATTCACTAAATCTTTCAAAATCTTTAATTAAAATTCAATTTTAAAAATTCACTTTCAATTTTTTTACCAACAGTTGAATTGTTTTTATATATGGAAAGAATGAATTTGACTAATGCATTCTTGTTGATTATAAAAAGTTCAAACAATGCTAAGATCTAATTTACAGTTAAAGTTTTTAAGAATGTTAAAAGGATTTGGAAGATAAAAATATATTGATAATATATTCTCTGATTTACAGATAAGAGAGTTTCAGATATTTCTAGATTTGTGTAATATTATATATATATATATATATATATATATATATATATATATATATATATATATATATATATATATATATATATATATATTGTAACCTAAATAAATGAATCAAAATAGATATTACCATACCTGAGTAGTCCATAGAATGATCATAAGTAAAGGTTCCAAATATCAAGAATTATGGGGAAATTGTTAATAACCAGTATTATAACTCAGGTATATGGAAATCACGTGAAGTGAGTACACTAGTAATTCAATAAAATATAACTCAGGTATACAGGCAGTAGGTTTTATCCACTTTCATTCCTTGGTTTGATGTTAAGTGCATGTTTAAACAAATACTAAGTGAATATGGTCTAGCAGGGCGCCACTAGATTATCTGAATCTAGACACGGTTATATCTGATAACCTTTCACATGTACCGGGTTTGAATCCCTTTTTGGTACTTTATTTCTAATAAAAATGAGAGATTTTGCTTTTTGAGCCATATCACTAGAAGCACTAATAGTTAGGTAAAAGTAAAACATCTTTAAACCACAGTGGAGTTCATTGAACATAAATCATTTCTCAGATCTTAACATAACAAATGTGTTTCAATATTTTTATAAGTTCACTAGCTCAGATTATATATAACTAATTTAGGATGGCAATTCACTCATCCTTGCATGAAATAGATGATGGGATGTGGTTATAATAATACTAAGAGATCACTAAATATTATAAAATCAATATTTATTTATGGCCTTTAAACAGTTAAACAGCTCATTAATTAAAACGTTGATGACGATGATGATGATGATAATAATAACAATAATGACAAGGGTTTCAACTACAGCTCTAGGACTAAGCCTAAACATAAAACTAATTTTTATAAAGAAATTCATAATTATTGCTTAATTTTAGCATATTTACTTATATCTTAAATAACTAATATTCAACCATTGATGATGATGAATAATCACACTTAACCAAGACTACACTTAATGAAATATATACGCCTCGTTTAATAAAACAAACTAATATTTATTACTACATTTCTAACATATACATAAAAATTTCTAGATAAATATGAAAATTGACATGAATAATAATAATAATAATTGATTATATAACAATCCTCAGATTAATTTTAAGTTCTTCCCCCTTTCCCTTCAAATGTATTTTGTATTAAGTTGGACGTCACATTGACCATGATTTTCACTCCATGAGAAAAGTATTTCAAGAAAAAAAAATTATCTGCTCATTAGCACACATACTTTAAAAATCCAACATGTAAATAGAATGTAAAAAAAAAATGTTAGTAAAATTGAAAGAGCAAGTTTTAGAAAAGAGTTTTAAATTATTTTCTCCCCCTCCCTTCCAAGCGCTGAAATCTATACTTAACTTGAAACAAAATAATCTAATATTCTAATACTACTCATTATTTCACATTCACTCACAATTATACACATATAAAATATCATTATGTATGTGCGTGTTTTATCCCATGATAACAAAATATTATTTAAAACCAAAATAATAATATATTAGTTAAAACTAAAATCATAATACCATAAAAAAAAATTGTTTTACACATTAATATTGTAAAATTAATAAACAAATAATTTTCATACATTCAAGATCATTTATGAAGCTCAAAGTTATTATTAGTAAGACATTCTTGTTTTTAATCGATCTGAATAGTCTTTAAAAGTTCTTTAAATAAAATATACCACTTTATTGCTAAAATGTTTATTAAGACTGATATCATAAAGAAAATAGATATAAAAAGTCATATTACCGATCTTTTGTTTGTGGCGAATTTCCAAGGGTTCAAACTTGTCTTGTATAATGTTTATATTTCTGCAGCTACCATTTCCGTTTTATGTGGGAACAATCTCTTTCTTGAGGTGTATAACTATTTGATGATGGTGACTCTATTGAGGTTATTTGCTTTAGTGGATAATTTGGAAATCATTATATTAATTTTTCTTCTCTTCCTGTCAAGCATGTGGATGAAATACAGCAGTTGTTTTCACATTTGTAAATTTTCTTGAGTTTAAAATCAGTTGTTGTAACAATTAATTGGACTTGATGATTAATATTTATCAGTAGATTAATTCATCTTCTTTGAATGCAGGTGAATGCTTTCTTCCTTCTATTAAAAACATCTTATTTATCTGGTCAGTTGAAAGGTGTAGAATATTATTTTAGACACATCTTTTCTTTCCTATGTGATGTGCAGCTTCCCCAGATGGTCCGGAACCGATGGGACATACATATAATTTTTCTAGCAAGACATTTTTTTATATTTTCAGCATTCAATTTGATAGTTTAACAATCTGAATCAATCACAATAATCTTAATAATAATTCAAGACAGCTTTTTATATCCAATTTTTAGCTAACTTAACCAATCAGAGATAGCATCACTTGCTATTTTTGGACAAATTTGTTTTAATTAGATCTCTAATTTATTTTCAACTACATTATTTTTCAACTGAAAAGTTTAATCCTTTTTCCAGACACTTTTGTTTAAAAAAAAATAGACTCAATCCTTATTTCCTTTCTTTTCTTTTTTTTTTTTTCTTTTTAACATCCAGGTAACACTTCAAATCTTTGAGCTTCCTTCTTTAGATCTTGAGATAAGACAATTTCAAAATTAGAGATCTGACCCATTATAAGCTTCCAAAGTGAAAAACAATTATTTACAAAAAAAAAATTGCTACAAAGATCGATATCTGATTAAACAGATTTCCTCTTTTAACAAAAAAAATTGTACAAAAAAAAATAATTTGACAGATTTAATACTTCCTTTTCTTTCAATATTTAGGAAATGTAAATTTTTGTATGTAATGTACACACATCCTTCATTCTTTCAAATCATTCATAAACTAACCTTAAATAATATGATTGCTAGCTTAGTAATTATAACCCAATTATTTAATTAAATCTGTAACTTTTAAATCCCAATTATAATTAAAGAAAAGCAAAATAAAAGTATAGAATAAAATATTAGAATTGATCAAGCATAGGTTAGTTTTAAAGAAAGTTAAAATGTTGAATATTTGAAATATAAAACAATTAAATAATTTACACATACATTGCCTATATGTATGCATTATAACTTTGCTTTTTAACAGAAAATTTAAATATTAAATAGTTTAAATGTGTGTATTACCTTTCTATCAACACACAAACAAATAAAGCATATAATTGTTGACCCATTCTTTCTCTGTTTAAAGCTTTTAGAACTGGACCTTGTAGGGTTTGAACTTGGATGCCCTACAGCTTCATTTATGATTATATAAAAATGTGATGATGATTTTTGGTTTACCTTTTCTACATGCACATTACTATAAATTTAGCTAGTGACTAAATTGTAATGGCACAACTTTCTCCCCCTTCGGATAAAATCATCAGCACTTTTGTTTTAACTATATTTTTTTAAAAAAAAAAATCCTAACTAATAAATACACTAATAATAATAAACACTTATAATATATATATATATAAAATTAACTACTGGTAAATATATTTTTCATTAGAAAACCTAAAAGTAATTTATTTGGAGATCTTTGCCAGGCTATTCTGCTGAAGTATAAGGGATCAAACTCCTAGCATTATAGGTCCCCTTATTCCCATCAAGAGCAGCAAGCATAAAGGCATTCTCTCCTATTTTCTTGGTAATTTGGAATGGCTTTTTCTTTTCAAATCATATTGTGGTCTGCATAAAAATGCACCTGTACATCCAGTCCCTTTTTAATATTTCCATTTTTCATCTTGACTGGATATTTATAAAACATATCCGGAGGATTTATTTTATATAACCTCCTCTTACAAACTCCATTTAGAAATATGGACTCTTGGTACCTTATGTAATATGCCTTGAAGTTTTTCAGAGAGATTGACTCTCTATACCATACATACTTTATTTTTAAACTTTCTAGAAAGATTGACTCACTGTACCATATATAAGGCACTTTGAAGATTTCCAGAGAGATTGGCTTTCTATACCAGATATCATTCATCCTTAAATCTTCCAGAGAGATTGATTCTCTGGGCCATATACAATTTATTTTTAAATTTTCTAGAAAGGTTGAATCTTTGTACCAAATATAAGGCACACTTAAAGTCTCCAGAGCATTTAAATTTTTCAGAGAGATTGATTCTCTGTATGATATATAATGGACATTTAAACTCTTCAGAGAGATTGACTCTCTGTACCAGATATAATTCATTACATCTTCCAGAGAGATTGATTCTCTGGGCCACGTATAATTTATTTTAAAATTTTCTAGAAAGGTTGACTCCCTGTACCATATATAAGGCACTTTGAAGTCTTCCAGAGAGATTGGCTTTCTATACCAGATATCATTCATCCTTAAATCTTCCAGAGATATTGATTCTCCAGGCCATATACAATTTATTTTTAAATTTTCTAGAAAGGTTGACTCTTTGTACCATATATAAGGCATACTTAAATTTTCTAGAGCATTTAAATTTTTCAGAGAGATTGATTCTCTGTATGATACACACTGGACATTTACATTTTTCAGAGAGATAGATTCTCTGTGCCATATATAATGGACATTTAAACTCTTCAGAGAGATTGACTCTCTGTACCAGATATAATTCATTACATTTTCTAAAGAGGTTGATTCTCTGTGCCATGTATAACTTATTTTTAAACTCTCTAAAAAGGTTGACTCTTTGTACCAAATATAAGGCACACTTAAATTTAACAGAGCATTTAAATTTTTCAGAGAGATTGATTCTCTGTCTGATACACACTGGACATTTACATTTTTCAGAGAGATTGCCTCTCTGTACCATATATAAGGTATCTCCAATCTATTTGAGAAGACAGATTTTTGAAACCACACATGCTGGTTAGTTACTAGATTGAGAACTACAGACTGTTGAAACTTTTGCTCTCTTTCTAAAATAACTGGTTTCATCTCCCTTATTGCCTCTCTTAAATCAATCATCTTATCGGATGCATGAAGTTTTTCCTCCAACTCTCTTTTCCTTCTTTTCACTTCATGATCTATCCCAATCTGCTCTTTGGTCATCATCTCATTTACTTTCTTTACTGGGAGATTTGGTATTATGGCTACTATTGGCCTTTCTACTTCTTGGAGCCTATTCTCTATCAGTGTATCTAACTTTACATTATTTTCTTTATTATCAGTGGTCGGACTATCCAGATTATCTTTTAAAACTGGTAAGCTCTGACTACCTTTCCATTTTACAAGTCTAACATATTCACCCATCTCTCCTGCTCTATCTTCTAAAGAGGTTTCAGCATTATCTTCTAATCTTTGACTACCTTCTATTATACTTTCTGCACTCTTTTTGCTATCCTCTCTTAGACTTTCTATCCATCTTTTCACAGAACGACAAACCTTTTGTTCCAGACTTTCCTTATTTCTTTTGGAATTTTTATAATCTTCTTGTATGTTTTGAAACATACAATCTTTCATCAGTCTGGTCAATTTTATACCTGATAGTGCTTCCTTCTTTATTCGAATCTGAAACTCTTCAGTACTTGTTACTATCCCCTTTACTTTTACAGTAACTTCTAATCCCATTACAACCTCTCCATCCTCTTCTTTATAAAGATTATCAACTCCAGGAATTGAGGCTCTTTTCCCATGTTTCTCTATTTTATTTCCCAAAGCTATAGGAATTTTATTGTTGTTTTCAACAGAGCTATTGATATTTTCTTTTAATTCATCTTCACTCCTCTTATCCTCTTTTTTAAACTTTCTACACTTTCTATGCCTTTTTTATCATCTTTTAAACTTTCTCTGAACTGCTTCATATCTTCTCTTACATCTTCTCTGAACCTTTTCAACATCTGCATTATCATGTCCATGTCTGATGGTGCCATCTTTGCTATCTGAGCCTCTTCCATACTATAATTTAGTTCACTCATGTTATAAAACTATATATATCCCATCTGTACTTCCCTGACCATCAAAAATCCACACATCTTCTCCCTGTCTGACACCTATTCTGACCAACTGACTGATTTGATTTTCACCTTATTATGCATTACAAATACAACAAAAAAAATATATTTTAATATCCTTATTTAATGAACTACACAACAATAATCTATAGTGCATGTCTGTCTGTAATAGCCCAAATTATACATTCATCCATTCTCCCAGAAATCCGACAGATATTGACAGTCCACAGAATGACTAGCAGTTCACAATCTTGAGATAAATAAAAGAATTCAGTCACAGCACTATAATCACACAATGCATCACGAGCACTCAGAAGATCATCCCAATTCGATCACTATTAACTACCACAACCCTTGATTAAATGAAGCAAACTCTGTTGCAATAAAAGATGTATTAAGTCTTAGGGGCTAAAATAGATAAACTATGCCTTACTCTCTCTCTTGGAGTCTTATGTGGCAAGTATCAATGAATGCCCTGCTTATTATAGACTACAAAAACGAAACCTTGCTCTCTCTCTCTTGGAGACTTATAGGCTGATATCATGGCAGGACTGCTGTTAACTGCTTCATGATAACATAAGAATAACATATAACTGGATTGGAAAACTATGCCATGCTCTCTCTCTTGGAGACTTATAGGCTGATATCATGGCAGGTCTGCTGTTAACTGCTTCATGATAAAATAAAGATAACATATAAATTGGGTTGGAGCAGTGAATGGGTTTGATCATTCATAAGTTACATGAAATACATAGCATTCTCAAGGCAATGACAAAACTCCTCACTCATCATCAAAACTGCAATCTAACCAACCAAACTCCAACGATCAACCATCCAATCAAACCTCTAAAATCATAGACTTTTTACAAAATGAACTCCCCAAACACACATGAGACTACTATTCCATAATTCATCACTATTACTATGCCTATCCTATCTGGCAATAAATTATTTTAATGTTCCACAAAAAAAAATTCTATTATTTATTTCACCTTTGTCTTAAGTTGTGATATTCATCTCTATTTTCAAAATTGATAAAACAAAACTAAGCTGTTTTATGGCTGTACCCATTTTATCATCATCAATGAAAAATTAAATCATATTAAACATCATCATCTAAAATAAGACTGTTTGGCCAAGAAAATTTTGTAAGCCAAAAAAAAAAAATTTTACTGAAAAAAAAATTTTACTAAAAAATTTCTCTATTTTTAACCACACATCTCCCATCATTCTATAGACTCTCTTTTTCAGGTATATGGCAAAATATCAGGCCCCAGTTGGGTGTCCATTGTAACATAATTAAATGAATCAAAAAAAAAAGATATTACCATACCTGAGTAGTCCATAGAATGATCATAAGTAAAGGTTCCAAATATCAAGAATTATGGGGAAATTGTTAATAACCAGTATTATACTCAGGTATATGGAAATCACGTGAAGTGAGTACACTCGTAATTCAATAAAATATAACTCAGGTATACAGGCAGTAGATTTTATCCACTTTCATTCCTTGGTTTGTTGTTAAGTGCATGTTTAAACAAATACTAAGTGAATATGGTCTAGCAGGGCGCCACTAGATTATCTGAATCTAGACACTGTTATATCTGATAACCTTTCACATGTACCGGGTTTGAATCCCTTTTTGGTACTTTATTTCTAATAAAAATGAGAGATTTTGCTTTTTGAGACATATCACTAGAAGCACTAATAGTTAGGTAAAAGTAAAACATCTTTAAACCACAGTGGAGTTCATTGAACATAAATCATTTCTCAGATCTTAACATAACAAATGTGTTTCAATATTTTTATAAGTTCACTAGCTCAGATTATATATAACTAATTTAGGATGGCCATTCACTCATCCTTGCATGAAATAGATGATGGGCTGTGGTTATAATAATACTAAGAGATCACTAAATATTATAAAATCAATATTTATTTATGTCCTTTAAACAGTTAAACAGATCATTAATTAAAACGTTGATGACGATGATGATGATGATATGACAATAATGACAAGGGTTTCAACTACAGCTCTAGGACTAAGCCTAAACATAAAACTAATTTTTACAAAGAAATTCATAATTATTGCTTAATTTTAGCATATTTACATATATCTTAAATAACTAATATTCAACCATTGATGATGATGAATAATCACACTTAACCAAGACTACACTTAATGAAATATATACGCCTCGTTTAATAAAACAAACTAATATTTATTACTACATTTCTAACATATACATAAAATTTCTAGATAATATGAAAATTGACATGAATAATAATAATAATAATTGGTTATATAACAATCCTCAGATTAATTTTAAGTTCTTCCCCCTTTCTCTTCAAATGTATTTTGTATTAAGTTGAACGTCACATTGACCATGATTTTCACTCCATGAGAAAAAGTATTTCAAGAAAAAAAAAATATTATCTGCTCATTAGCACACATACTTTAAAATCCAACATGTAAATAGAATGTAAAAAAAAATGTTAGTAAAATTGAAAGAGCAAGTTTTAGAAAAGAGTTTTAAATTATTTTCTCCCCCTCCCTTCCAAGCGCTGAAATCTATACTTAACTTGAAACAAAATAATCTAATATTCTAATACTACTCATTGTTTCACATTCACTCACAATTATACACATATAAAATATCATTATGTATGTGCGTGTTTTATCCCATGATAACAAAATATTATTTAAAACCAAAACAATAATATATTAGTTAAAACTAAAATCATAATACCATAAAAAAAAAATTGTTTTACACATTAATATTGTAAAATTAATAAACAAATAATTTTCATACATTCAAGATCATTTATGAAGCTCAAAGTTATTATTAGTAAGACATTCTTGTTTTTAATCGATCTGAATAGTCTTTAAAAGTTCTTTAAATAAAATATATCACTTTATTGCTAAAATGTTTATTAAGACTGATATCATAAAGAAAATAGATATAAAAAGTCATATTACCGATCTTTTGTTTGTGGCGAATTTCCAAGGGTTCAAACTTGTCTTGTATATTGTCTATATTTCTGCAGCTATTATTTCCGTTTTATGTGGGAACAATCTCTTTCTTGAGGTGTATAACTATTTGATGATGGTGACTCTATTGAGGTTATTTGCTTTAGTGGATAATTTGGAAATCATTATATTAATTTTTCTTCTCTTCCTGTCAAGTATGTGGATGAAACACAGCAGTTGTTTTCACATTTGTAAATTTTCTTGAGTTTAAAATCAGTTGTTGTAACAATTAATTGGACTTGATGATTAATATTTATCAGTAGATTAATTCATCTTCTTTGAATGCAGGTGAATGGTTTCTTCCTTCTATTAAAAACATCTTATTTATCTGGTCAGTTGAAAGGTGTATAATATTATTTTAGACACATCTTTTCTTTCCTATGTGATGTGCAGCTTCCCCAGATGGTCCGGAACCGATGGGACATACATATAATTTTTCTAGCAAGACATTTTTTTATATTTTCAGCATTCAATTTGATAGTTTAACAATCTGAATCAATCACAATAATCTTAATAATAATTCAAGACAGCTTTTTATATCCAATTTTTAGCTAACTTAACCAATCAGAGATAGCATCACTTGCTATTTTTGGACAAATTTGTTTTAATTAGATCTGTAATTTATTTTCAACTACATTATTTTTCAACTGAAAAGTTTAATTGTTTTTCCAGACACTTTTGTTTAAAAAAAAAATAGACTCAATCCTTATTTCCTTTTTTTTCTTTTTTTTTTTCTTTTTTTTTTTTAACATCCAGGTAACACTTCAAATCTTTGAGCTTCCTTCTTTAGATCTTGAGATAAGACAATTTCAAAATTAGAGATCTGACCCATTATAAGCTTCCAAAGTGAAAAACAATTATTTACAAAAAAAAATTGCTACAAAGATCGATATCTGATTAAACAGATTTCCTCTTTTAACAAAAAAAATTGTACAAAAAAAATAATTTGACAGATTTAATACTTCCTTTTCTTTCAATATTTAGGAAATGTAAATTTTTGTATGTAATGTACACACAATCCTTCATTCTTTCAAATCATTCATGAACTAACCTTAAATAATATGATTGCTAGCTTAGGAATTATAACCCAATTATTTAATTAAATCTGTAACTTTTAAATCCCACTTATAATTAAAGAAAAGCAAAATAAAAGCATAGAATAAAATATTAGAATTGATCAAGCATAGGTTAGTTTTAAAGAAAGTTAAAATGTTGAATATTTGAAATATAAAACAATTAAATAATTTACACATACATTGCCTATATGTATGCATTATAACTTTGCTTTTTAACAGAAAATTTAAATATTAAATAGTTTAAATGTGTGTATTACCTTTCTATCAACACACAAACAAATAAAGCAT